>LBNU01014345.1:77876-103313 GCA_014162995.1 Artemisia annua | reverse complement strand
TATTTATTAGTTTTTTTAAACAGTTCTTTAAATCTTTGTTTTTTATGGCGTATGGATGTGTAGGATTAAAGGGGTGTTTGATTTAACTTATTTAGTTGGTGAATGAATTGTAGTTGTTTTGGGGTTTGGTAATCAATTGGTGCTGTCAATCGGTTTTGGTTTTAGGCTATGCATAATCAATCTGTTTTGGTTTACGTATTAAAAATTAAGGTTGTCATTGACTTTTTTGGGGGTTTATGCAGCAAATGCAACAAAAATGGTGAAAGCAACATCATCCTTCTAATACATACCTTCTGATGCATCAGTGACTTCATAAGAAGGTATTGGTGTTTAATGCATTAGTTTGATTTTAATTTCAAGAGTAAGATGTAGTTTTTTGTTCATATTAGTTACATGCATTTAACTTCTTATTTCAACCTCTGCATTTTTAGTTGCATTTTCTTAGTTTTCCTCCCATTTTCTTAATAGGGGGCGTCGAAGAATCTGATCTTATGAAATGGTATAAGCTTTGGAAATTCAACAAGAAAATACTTGATCCCGTTTATCCTCAACATGATGCAATTGTTATATAAGAACCTGATGTATGAAAATAAAATTTCCTAGCTGATGACTGTCGAGTGAAATTTATATTAGAGCTTACAGGACGAAACTCGAGTTGAAAGTGCAACCTCTACATTTTTAGTTGTTGGATCTTAGTTTTGCTCTCATTTTCTTAACCGTGGGATTCAAAGAATCTGTATCTTATGAAGAAATTAAGAAGGATTCAGATGGAAATGTGAAAGAGTTAAAGGGAGTTCTGCATCCCAAAGGACTTTTTAAGGCTACCAAACTCAAACTTACGTGCATACCTGAGTTAAAGGGAGTTGCTGGATCTTAGCTTTGCATTTATAATATAGATGACATATGAGCATAGATGACATATGAGCAGGTTAGGTTGTTCGGAAATGGCTCAAAAAGGTCATTTGATTGTTTTGTAGCTCTGTTATAAGTCCAACTTGGAGGCCTTGGTGTTTAGCTTCTTGCCCTCGCTGATTTGAACACACAAGATGTATACTTCTGTTGTATCCCTTACTTCGGATTTTGAGATTATCTTGTGTCAATTTGATTACATGTGCTTAGACTTCTTCGTGCATATTATCCTATAATTATGGTTTGTTTCTTTTCCCCAATTCTACAAAGTGTATTCTCAATGCATAAATTCTTATTCAATTTCAACTACACCGAAGTGTTGCATCGTCTCTAAACATATTACTTTTTTATTTTATCTGTATTTAGACGTTTTTTTTATTTAGTCATATTTTAGTATACATATTTTTGGCCTTTTTTATTTACTTTTTAATTGAATGCATATTCATATGGTATTTTGATGTTTTATTTATTAATATACTATTAATTGAAATAAACTAATAGAGCTAGCCCGCCCATCGGGCGGGTCTTGAAGCTAGTATATACATATAACTTAGTCAATGTGACCATCACACGGCTAAATGCTAAGTTTATGGGGTATGAGAGTGATAAAGAATAAAGTGGATTTTATGTAAGACTTTTCCTAATTAGTGTACTTATGCTAGGAAAATTAGGTTCGGTTTGACAAAAGTAAAAAATAATAAAAGTAAATAAATAAAGTTATGTTTGGGAAATGTGATGTCAGCAAGCAAAGGCAAAATGGGCGGTTTGGGTAACGGGCACACTATGAGTCAAGCTGATGAGTCTCGAATCGACCATACAAACACATTCCCTATAGCTACTATACAACCGAGCAACATAGAATGTCAATTATTAGCTATTTTGAATTGCCGAGCTAAAATGTTCACATATTAGAAACAATTACCACAATACTGGTTTTGTGTTGATATCATCATCATATATAACACTCATCAAAATTCTTCCATATCATATGCCAAATGTACACGACAAGTCACCTTTGTGCCATGTGGCCAAAAAAAGGGGGTAGAAAAATCGGGTTTCTAAAAATGGGTTAACCGGTTGGTTTTAAGTGACCCAGGTCAACCCGGGGGTTTGGTTTTTTTCATTTTCTTTAATAGAAAACCGGGTTGACCCGGCGACTCGACCGGGTGGATTAAAAACCCGGTTTTCAAAAAAATTTAAAAAAAACTTGTTGGAGTCCTCACAAGTGGACCAAAATCCCTAAATTCGGTTGCAAAACCCGGCATTGGCAACATGCTTTTTCACTTGCCATACATAAAATTTACATTTTGCCACTTATTATTATTACACACAAAAATATACTCATATGTTAACCAGTGTAGCCGGTTTGGTATTATTATTATTATTAATTTATTTNACCAGTGTAGCCGGTTTGGTATTATTATTTTTTTTTATGAGTGTACCTTTGATCATCTTGTGAATCTGCTGATGAAATTCAATGTTGTGCGCGGCCATGAAATCTTTGAATCTACTAGAAATGCCACCAGCAGCCTCCTCTTGACTCATCATGTCTACTAGGTACAGACAACCGGAGGAGAGGGTTTTTTTTGGTTGTTGTGGTGTGGTGGTGGTGGTTAATAACTTTTTTTCATTTTCGAGTAATTTTTTTTTCAAAAAAAAATAAATAAATCTTATAAAAACATTCTTTTTTTATACCGTACCTGCACAAAACGACGGTGCTTATCATAATTAATAATGTAAAATGACAAAAATGTACACGAACATTAAATGGCGTAGTAGTTTTGGTTTGCCCAGTATTTCGTTTTCATCCCAATTTTCAAAAGTATCGGGTTTGGTCCAAAGTGAAACACCTGTTTCGGGTTTGGTCCAAATTTTCCTTTACTGCCAGTTTGACCAATTAGATGATATGAAATAACTGAAATACCATCGCCTTTGGTATTATGAATGACTACAACACCCTGTTATCTTCCCTAAGATTACNTGGTGGTTAATAACTTTTTTTCATTTTCGAGTAATTTTTTTCGTATAATTTCCAAATCTTATACTGTAAAAACATGTTCAAAAAAAATAAATAAATCTTATAAAAACATTCTTTTTTATACCGTACCCGGCTTATCATAATTAATAACGTAAAATGACAAAAATGTACACGAACATTAAATGGCGTAGTAGTTTTGGTTTGCCCAGTATTTCGTTTTCATCCCAATTTTCAAAAGTCTCGGGTTTGGTCCAAAGTGAAACACCTGTTTCGGGTTTGGTCCAAATTTTCCTTTACTGCCAGTTTGACCAATTAGATGATATGAAATAACTGAAATACCATCGCCTTTGGTATTATGAATGACTACAACACCCTTGTTATCTTCCCTAAGATTATGCACTAGCGAGACATCAAAAACATAAACTTTCCCAAACACACAAACAAATGTTAATAGAAATCAAAGAAAATCTAACATGACTAAATTCATCAAACCATCACTACTCACTAGGGGTGTGCATAATTCGGCCCACAAAAACCGAACTGAACCCGAAAAAAAAAAAGACCCCAATTTTTAAAAACCGAGCCGAACCGAATTTAATATTTGATTTTCGATTTGGATATGGTTTTGGCAAAATGAAAAATGTTACGACTATATGTAACACCCCCAAAATTTCATTATAACAGCAGAAGACTAATTTTGGTCTTACGTAGAGGTCACAGTCATAATCATAGAAAACGACTCAAAAGAGACGTTTTGAGTGTCATTTTATTGAATTCAAAATGCGAGAGTGTTTCAATTGTTTAGTACATCACAAATGACATAAGTGTTTGAATTGTTTGTTATCACACCGCTGACTCTAGGTCAAATGCTCTCTTCGTGCCTTCAAATGCTTGCTTCAATTACCTGAGATAAACATGCTAAAAAGTCAACAAAATTGTTGAGTGAATCCATAGTGTTTGTGTGTTTGATAATCATTTGAACACAAGATAAGTATTTCAGAAATTAATCAGGTGTGTGTGTGTGTGTGTGTGTGTGTGTGTGTGTGTATTGCCATAAGTCTCATGAACTCAAAATTAACGTGTGTGATATAATATAGGGGCCCTCGGTGTAGGAGCTTGCTATTCTCCTAGTATAACTCAAATAATGTGCATATGGCTATCTATCCGGCTAATACAAAGGAAATCTCCTGGACTAGCTCAAATGGGTTGTCAACCACCAATAGATCTATTCACAGTATTCACATTCACTCATTTCATGATATGAGGGGCTTTCATAAGGGGCAACAGTGTGTCTTATGCAATATCATTCAGGAATAGCATACATAAAAATACTTGTGTTCTATTTGTAGCATGTATCTCCCCACGAGTTTGTAAAACATATAAAAGTGGGACTATGAACTCACCTTTGTTGTGTGTGTAGGCAAATATATTATATCAAATGCAACTCGGAAACAGCTCCAACACGCTACCTGAATAATATGAGAAAATCTCAGCTTTTGGTGGTTTGGGTGGTTTGAGATGCTTAAAATGTTTAAGGTTAAAAAACAATGTTGTATATAATATTTTCTTGTCTTTGGTGTTGAGGTCTCTACAAAAATTAGTGGCGGTGATGAATTGTGCAAAATATATTATTGGGTGTTCTAGTTGTGTTATGGCTTATGGGACATCAGTGTTTTTATTAAAGTAACTTAATAAACCTTCAAGTTTCAAGAAATCTGCATTTCAGACCTTAATAGTGAATTTTATATTTTAGTCCCTCTTTAGATCGTTCTGTAATATTCCAGTGGTTGCCGCAAGGAATGACGTCATAGCTGTACTTTGACAAAATGGCATTTCTGGCTCAATATATTCAAATATGACCATTATCATTAATAATTTCCAAATATTCTCCTTTTTACCCTGTAGTTATCAGAATGACAAATTTTTGTATAAGTTTGTGAATATTACACTTCTGGCCCTTTTACTTTAGTAAAATGACATTTATGGTTTAAATATCAAAGTGTGATAATTTAACATCATTAGTTTCCAAATATTCATTTTTGGTCCTTCTAATCATCAAAATAACAATTTTGATGTGTTTGTGTCAGTTACCAACCTGGTACCAATGGTTCCATCAAGTTTGCTAGTTGTAGGCTCATCCAGTACTTCATCAATTATTTGTGATTGTTGCTCAACTTGTTCTGGACCAGCAACCATACTCACAGGTGATTCAGCAGCAGGAGTGTCTGTGTCAGTTAACAACCTTGTACCAATGGTTCCATCAGTTGAAGGCTCCTCTAGTACTTCATCAATTATTTAGGATTTTTTTTTTGCTCTTTTGGGTTTAGCCTAAACATAAACCTCTATCTCTCTATGTGTTGGAACCAAATCCAACATGTTCATGACATCGTCATCATTCTGCAACGGTAACAACCCAACATCCAATGTCTCACCTGGTATCCTATAATGAGACCCCACCATTATTGACACATATGTCATCTAACGACGATTCAAAGGCGTAAAAAGTAAACAGGTCATAATCAACACAATCATACCACTCTATAACTGGATCAACATATACCCTTCTTGGTGGTGCCGTAAAGTTTCCATTGTGGGTGATTTTTAGAGTGAAGAAATTCTGGTTTGATTATGTGTAGAAACAATAAACATCAACACACACACACACACACACTAAAAACATAAAAAATCATCTTGATGTATAATCTTATGCCTATTCGTACGGTTCATGAGGTTGACATATCACTCTAGCTAAAAAATCGATACAATTAACAATGCCCAAAATATACCGTATAGTTTATGAAGATCAATGATTGGGGAAGCTCTTGCGTGGTTTTTCCCAAGTGTTAAAGCCATCTTCTTCAATTTTTAGTTGATCGGAACGCGTATTTGGAAAGTTTAGGGCATAAATTGCAATTGACTTTGAACAATTGGGTTTATTAGGCTTTGAGATAATCGGTGGGTGTTATATTGGTTTATGCGGGAACCGTGAAATGACAATAATACCCTCAGTGACGTGGCACTTAACGAGGAAAATAACGAGAGTTAGATCTCGGTGGCTTTTTTGCATTTATATGGAATGTGAGTGGCGTTTTTGCATGCCTTTATACAATGTTGCAAAAATCGTGAATCGGTTCTGAGGCGGTCGAGGGCCGAGTAGCGTTTTTTAGCCGATTAATCGGCCCTAAACCTTGTAATCGCCGATTAATCGGCCAATTTCCTTGTAAATATGTCCAAGTTCCAGGGCCGTTTACCTTGTAATCGGCGATTACAAGGCCGAGTAGGCCGTTTTTTTGCAACATTGCCTTTATATCTCGAGGTTATTTTTGCACTTTTGCAAAACGTTGATGACTAAATTTGCAATTTACCCTTTAAATTTTTATTCACATATGATCCCAACTCTACGAGTTATTTTATGTTAGCGACAAACTTAAAGGATTATAAAATACGGATATGAACTTGTTTAACTTATACTGTAACAAAAGGAAAAAGATTTATATTATTATTGATAACCAATAATATATATCAATATAACTAAAAAAAATTTGATTGACAGATAAAGTTTTTCTTGTTGAAGACAAGTCAGTTAATTTCTTGTTGACAGCTCATGATGCGCCCTCGTAATCTAAACTATTAATCGAACATCACGCCATTTTAACATAATCTAATATTGGACATGGTAGACTTGATAGCGTATAAAGATTAGTGGCGCAAACCCACCATACACACGCCAAACTAAAGCCCAGTGCTTGTCCTCAAGATAGCCCGCATCCAATAAACATTGCTTACATGTCATTATGACCCGAGATTTCTTCTCAGACCGAGTTCATATACACGCAAACAACTATAATCCAACCGTTATGGCCACATTCATGACGTGTGACAAATAGGGTAGAGACAACCAGAATGTTGGACATGCATATTATGTATTGTAACACCTGGTATTTTTCTAAAACCTAATCCTAGCCAAACTTCTATTTTTAGAGCCTGAAACGTTTTAAAACTTTAAAGCATGTTAAATTTGATTTGAAGAGCGTGAGATATATTAGGAACGAGAATTTATTTGTAGACTAGCTCAGCACAACCTAGAAAAACTCGAATTTGTTTCACTTGCCAAATTATTTGATTTATTTTNACGAACCGTATAAGGCCAATGAGAGGATAACACATGTCATCCTTGTCTACTCGTTGGATGATCAAGGGTGGTTACCCACAACCTTTGATCACAAGGGTTCTCCCAAACCCTAGATATTTCACTATAAATAGAGATGTGTCACACATATGAAAGGGTTCACCTTCTTCTTCAACATTTGAGAGACTTATTCGCATACAGGGAATAACATCCCTTGGTTTGTTTAAATATTACCCTTACTACATATAACTACTCTTCTCATGAGGTCTTTACCGATCTTAATGGAAAACCAAACAACACAACCAACTTAACCCACTCTAATCACTTTTTACATACCATCGTAAACACTATTACCGATACAATGTTTGGTTATTGTGCGTGTGTGTGAGTGTGTTGTGGGGTATGTTTGTGTTTAGGTGAGGTACATTAGTGCGTTGGTTTGGTAGTCGCTGTTACTGGTATATTACGGTTGATTTAGTAAGAGATTAAATTCCTATGTGAAAGCTAATGTACCTTAGAGGGTGTTTGTTTCGGTTTTTATAGCCGGCTTATTGCTTATTTGATTTTAGGCTTACATTTCACAGGTTCATTTTTTGTTTTGTGGCTTATTTTGAAACTTTTCAGCTTATAAGCATAACAAGCTTATAAAACTTGAAAAGCTTCAAAATAAGCTTTTTACAAAACAAACACCCCCTTTATTACAAAGGAGAAAGATTTGTATTGGCACTCATACGTTGTCTTCCCCCCATACCCATCACCACCATAACCTTCATTTCCATTCCATCACTCTCAAATTTCCCCCAATTCAATCTTTTCATAACCCACTTCACTTTTATCCCACTAACCCTAATCCCCAATTTTCAAAAACATTCAATTCATCAACAAGATTCAAATTCCCAAATGGGTTATTCAATTCAATGATTATCTGATCCATATGCAAAAGGGGTTTGCATAAAATCGATTTTTCAGGCCTAAATTTGAAAATCCCCAATTTACCAGCCCATTTACCCCAATTTTCAAAAACAATCAATTCATTAACAAGAATCAAATTCCCAAATGGGTTATGCGATTGAAAGGTTAATTGATTGATGTGCAAAAGGGGTTTGTTTAAAATTGATTTTTTAGGGATAAATTTGGGATCTAAAAATGGATATTGATTGTATTGGTGAAATGGGTTTTCTTGACCCGGAATTGTTGCAGCTAAATGAAGTGTCTTCATTGGCGATTAAGTCGAATTCTTACGTTGTTGAGAAGATGTTTGATCAATGGCTTTCATTGCCCGAAACTACTGTTTTGGTAATTATTATTATGTTTCTGTAATCTTAAATATATATGTTTTTGATGTTATGGATTTAAAGGTGATGTTATGATAGTTGTATTAGTTGTGGAATTTAATGATATAATCTTTATGTGAGTGAAATAAGCTGTTTTGAACAAGTAGTTCAAAAGTGCTCATTTCTAACGTGGTAACCAGAAAAGGGAGGGCTTTACACGATTTGAATCGAATTGGCGGTGAGTTCAGACTCTGTGGCTTAGTCGGCCAAAAGGTCGAAACCCATGGCTACCCAAAAAACGTGGTAGCAAGATAAGCAGTTTTAGTAAGCGATCCCAGAAACTGCTTATTTGATTGTTTGTTAGGCGTTTTTGTGACCAAATTATTTGTCTGATTATTTGTTATTCGAATAAATAGTTCCAAACTGCTTGCGGTTAGTAGGTATATAGTTTTAATAAGCTATCCTAGAAGTAATGATAGCTGGTATGTTTTCTAAAGGATATGGTTATTTAATGGAATTAGGTAGTATGAGAAGTACTTTTCACATTAATGGGAGCTTAAGAGATAAGGTCTATTTGGTCAAACTGTTTTGTTATTGTGACATATATCTTTCAGTAAATGTCATTTGATATGTTTAAGGAGACACACAGATATATTTAATCAAATCAAACCATTCATGTATCTGAAAAGTTAAATTAGGACAGAAGGTCAACTGGGAAAACACCAAAAAAGGACATCTTAATTGCTATTTAGTTGTTGGTGAATAAGCCCATTATCCATGGTTAAGGGTGGATATGTTGAGGAGATTAACTCTATAATGCATTGCATGGTCAGAAATTCTACTAATTGTTTCAGTTGTGTGTTTATTGGTTTTGTGATGACTGCTGAAGCATATAACTCCCTTATAGCCGTTATATTTCTTAGTTACATTACTAGTATCGTTTTTGTAGTATATACCTATATTTAGCACAAATTATGCAGAAATTTGCCTTATTTTTTATGTTGACCTAACATCTTATCACAGGCAGTAGATAGAAAGTCCTCTACATTGTTTACATGTAACTATAAGCTATATGCGAATTCTAACTTAGTATTACGGTCTCTAGCATCCCTTATGTGCACATTATAGCTTCCGTTTTATATAAATAAATTCGGTATGTTATGAGCTAAAAGTTATTTGTGTAGTGCGGTCAGTCTATATTTCAGTTAGTGACAAACTACTCATGCTTGTTATACTCTGGATAATGATATAGGTGAAGTCCTTGCTCAATAAGGCTAAGTCAGGTGTTCCATTGAATGCATCTGGAGCAACTTCAAGCCCAAAGTCTGCTTCTAACAACTCTGTGCCTCCACTTTCGCCAAGAAGTTCTTCTGGTTCTCCTCGTATAACAAAGCACAGGGCAGGCCCTTCAGTTCTTGGTTCTCCTCTGAAACTACTTAGCGAACCAGTAAAAGAGTTAATACCTCAGGTTTGATAGCAGAAAGAAACCTAGTCTAATTACTGCTTTTTGTTTGCATAGCTTGTAGTATACATGAGAAAATGGGTTTGTCTGTCGGGTCCGGGAACATTGACCAACAGAGTAGCAGGTTTGGTCAAAATTGGTACTTCTGTTGTTTTGGCTGATAAGAGCCAGGTTGGCTTGAAACGGCTTTTTCAGTTCTTTTTTTTTATATTTGATTGTTAAACATGATTACATGACTACATTGTTACAATGTTAAAGTAATATTTTGCGTAAAGCTGTTTAGGAGGTTGTACGGCGTCAGTCCGGTTAGGGAAAACATTTCAATCTGGTTTAGGTCAATTGTATTTTTTTATTTAGGTCAAAATGGTTAGATGGATCTGAATCACTTTTAGTCCAAATTTTTGAATTTTTAGTTCTATAGCTTGTAGCACAGATGGGAAAATCCGCCTGTCAACCGAGTAAAAGTGGTTACCTTTTTAGTCAGGTGAAGATGGGCCAGGTTAACCTGAGCCCTTATTGTCCAAATTCTATAGTTCATTAACTTTATGTGAGTAATTAAATATTTTCTAAAATACGATCACAGAAACTAGTATAATTTATGCATAAAGGCATAAAGCTGTTTAGAAGATTGTATCCCTAAATTCCCTTTGTAACACTTTAGGCAACTTCTAACCCTTGTTTTAACTTATTTTTTTGGATCCATTTGACCCTTTCTGAAACAAAACATAACTCACTTGTGATATTTGTCTGTATAGCTTGTAGGATGGTTTCTTTAATGTCGTGGTTCTAACTTAAGTAGTTGCAATGGTTTCAGTTTTACTTTCAGAATGGGCGTCCACCTCCTAATGAACTAAAAGAACGTTGTTTGTTTAGAAGTAACCAATTCTTTTATGGTCATGCCAATGGTCTCTCATTGGATGGTGAGCTCTTAACCTTATTTGTACTTTACTTTATATAGACAATGAAGTTATTTGGATATATGGAATTTGCTAATTGTTGTTTGAATGATCAGAATTCAAACCTGTTACAAAGGAAATTTGCATGTTGCCATCATTCTTCTCTTCCACTCTTTTTAAAAAAATAGACGTTGGTAACACGGGCGTTGTAACCAGGTTAATATTTTTATTCAACCACTCATCTTATTAAATGTATCCCTGTTTCGCTTAATGATGCTAATATATTACTTGAATTTGTCTTAACATGCTTCTAGGGATGCATTTGTGGATTTTTGGGTTCATGGTAACATGCTGACAAAAGACACAGCAACTCAGATATTTACATTACTAAAACAGCCCGATTTGAGATATCTGACTCAGGTCATCCTTCTTACTCAAATTCCATCACCACTTTATTTGGTCTATTTTTAGACTTCAGAATTGTTACTTTTTTTAATTAGTCAATTATGTATAATTATTTGGTTTTTTTTTTTGGATAATTACCATGGTTCTTTTTTGTTTGTCCCGAGTTAGTCATCTTTTCTCAGTAAATAAAAAAGATGGTTTTGTGCTTTATGTCATATGTAAATTATGAGATTATAATATAAATTTAGCATCTCATACATAAATATAGCATCTGCCTATAAATTATGATTTTTGAAAGGCGGTGTTTATGGTTTTTTTGGTTGCAAAATACTCTTAACGTTACTAATTTATGGAAATAAACCTGATAATTTCTACTGAAACAGCAATATCTTCTTTGGAATCTTAGAGACAAATCTAAAATATTGTTAGAAAGTTATAGATATATTGACTTTTGAATCAAAATATAATCTTTCTTTTCTTCAATTATTGCAACAGGAGGACTTCAAACCAATACTTCGTGAACTTTTGACAACACATCCAGGGTTGGAATTCTTACAGAGCACACCTGAATTTCAAGAGAGATATGGTTACTCTTTTTGTTTTACTTATTTAGTTCTGATATATAATTATCCAGGAAGAGTATTGTTCGCTAACTTTTATTATCGTCTACTTTCTGTTGTCATTTTTTTCAGCTGAAACGGTTATATACAGAATATTTTACTACGTGAATAGAGCGGGTAATGGCTGTCTTACCCTCAGAGAGCTGAAACGTGGAAATTTAATTGCTGCAATGCTTCATGCTGATGAAGAAGAAGACATAAACAAAGTTTTGAGGTAATAGTTTATGTAGTAAGTCGCAGTATCTTCTAAAGTGGGTTACTTTTCTAAAATTGTAGTGTTTCAATGAGTACGTAAGGGGTGTGTTCAACTATGTTATACGAAATGTGTTCTATTAAATTCTTAGGGGTGGCAAAATGGTATTAGCACAGGTCAGCCTGCCCATATTATCATATCCGGTATTAAAATACAAAAATATTTAATTAACATTTTCAATATTATTTCAAAACTATATTATTCCCATAGCAGTCTGAAGTTTTTTTAAATAAAGAAATCAAAATGGTTTGTGCATTTAAAGAGATCTCAGAAGACTTTTAAACCCTTTCCCCTGCTCGACCCATCTGGACTGTTCTTTTTAGTTAGATTTTTTTTATCTTAAATCATTTGATCCTTTAGAGAAAAGAGCAAGGTTGGATCAAGTGGTTAACACCCTTGCCTCTGGAGACAGAGGTCAAGGGTTCGATCCTCACCCCTTGCAAGGCCGGAGGTCCTTTTCTACCTTTGGTAGAACCGGAAGCAGCCTCTCTACCTTAGGTAGGGGTATGGTTGTCTATGTCTCAACCTCCCACATACACCGTGGAGGACGGTATTGGGACCCATAACCCGTGGAAGACGGTATTGGGAGTTACCTTACCTTACCTCTATTTGATCCTTTAGAGATGATAAATAGTCCAAATCCGCCCCTAATTCACATGTATGAAATGCCATTAGCTCAACAATATGTATATGCCTTTCGTAATTAGGGTTAATAGTTTTCTAAGCAATATACTATTTTTTTTCCTGCAGATTTTTCTCTTATGAACACTTCTATGTAATATATTGTAAGTTCTGGGAGCTGGACACAGATCATGATTTCTTGATTGATAAAGAAAACCTTATACGATACGGTAACCATGCACTCACCTACAGGATTGTTGACAGAATATTCTCCCAGGTTTGTAAGTTTCCAGAATTAATATATTTTCATCACTTCTTTATGCATGGGTTGGTTTGGGTTATGTATTATTAGTGGAGAAAAATATATCGTAAATCATCATTCACAAAATTATAATTGCAAGGGTTATATGCTTAAACTACAAAAGTACTTTTTCATTACTCCCGTTTTAGGCATTGTACTTATTTTGGTACATTTGAGTCATTAGAAGATGGCTTTGTGTCCCATTTGGATCATTTTGTTACAAAATGACCCTTTTTGCTGTTGTGATTGAAAAGCTAATCATTTAGTAATGTCTTAGGTTCCAAGAAAGTTCACGAGTGAAGTCGAGGGGAAAATGGGATACGAAGATTTTGTCTACTTTATTTTGTCTGAAGAGGATAAATCATCTGAGCCTAGTCTCGAGTATTGGTATGACTGTTAAACACATATTAGATCATTTATTGAAATAACAGAGATTTTCCCGTGTCATAATGAAGAATGAAATTGTTTTCAGGTTTAAGTGCATAGATTTGGATGGAAATGGTGTGCTGACAAGGAATGAATTACAGTTTTTCTATGAGGAACAGTTGCATAGGATGGAATGTATGGCCCAAGAGCCTGTTCTTTTTGAGGACATATTGTGTCAGATAGTTGACATGATAAAACCACAGGTACTCGTCGTCGTTTCCATTTTCTCATAGGAGTTGGGCAACATGGATGGGTAATGGGTTATAGGTTTTACTTTTTAATACGGATCCAGATGGGTTGGTTTGACGCACAAATACTTTTTATCCATCTCATTTTTTTTCTTTTCTAAAAATGTTTTTAGTTATAATTAAGAGTAAATTACACCGTTCGTCCCTGTGGTTTGTCCAAAATAACACTGCAAGTCCCTTGGTTTTCATTTTTGCGTCATGAGTCCTTATAATGAAGTTTGGTAACACCATTAATCCCTATCTTTAACGATCGTTAGCTTTCTCCATTAACTCCCACATGTGCCTTACATGTGTCGTCCTTTTCTAACGATCGTTAGCTTTTTTTCATGTTTTCGTCCGTTTTCTCAGGTTTTCGTTCTTCTTTTCACGTTTTCGTCCGTTTTGGACGTTGTCGTCCTTTTTTGGACGTTTTCATCCTTTTTTGCACGTTTTCGTTCACTCTTACACGTTTTAGTCCGTTTTTGCACGTTTTAGTCTGTTTTTGCATGTTTTCGTCCGTTTTCGCACGTTTTCGTCCGTTTTGCACGTTTTTGTCTGTTTTTGCAAGTTTTAATCCGCTTTTGCACGTTTTCATCCGTTTTTGCAAGTTTTCGTTTGTTATTGCACGTTTTCGTCGTTTTCGCACGTTTTCATCTATTTTCACACATTTTCGTCCGTTTTTGCACGTTTTCGTCTGTTTTCACACGTTTTCATCCATTTTGCACGTTTTCATCCGTTTTTGCACGTTTCCATCCATTTTTTCACGTATTTGTTCATTTTTTGCACGTTTTCGTCCATTTTTACATGTTTTCGTCCATTTTTATACGTTTTCGTCTGTTTTTTCACGTTTTGCACGTTTTCGTCGTTTTTTCTCGTTTTCGTTCATTTTTACACATTTTTGTCTGTTTTGCACCATTTTTCCATGCTTTCGCCCATTTTGGCACATGCGAAAACGGATGAAAACATGCCAAAATGGTTGAAAACATGAAAAAATGAATGAAAATATGTAAAAACGAGCGAAAACGTGTAAAAACATACGCAAATGTGAAAAAAAGAACGAAAACATGCAAAAACGAACGAAAACATGGGAAAACGGACGAAAACGTGTAAAAACAAACGAAAACGTGCAAAACGGAAGAAACGTGCAAAAACAGATGAAAACGTGCAAAAATGAGCAAAAACAAGCAAAAACGTGCAAAAACGAAGAAAAACATGCAAAAATGAACGAAAGTGTGAAAAAACGAACTAAAATGTGCAAAAACGAACGAAAACGCGCAAAAACGGCGAAAACGTGTAAAACGAACGAAAACGTGCAAAAATGGATGAAAACGTGCAAAAACAGATGAAAATGTGCAAAAACGGACGAAAACGTGAAAAATGAAAAAAAAAAAAACGTGAAAAAACGAACGAAAACGTGCAAAAACGGTCGAAAACGTGAAAAAAGCTAACGATTGTTAGAAATGGACGACACATGTAAGGTACATGTGCGAGTTAACGGAGAAAGCTAACGATCGTTAAAGATAGGGATTAATGGTGTTACCAAACTTCATTATAAGGACTCATGATGCAAAAATAAAAACCAAGGGACTTGCAGTGTTATTTTGGGCAAACCACAGGGACGAACGATGTAATTTACTCTAAAACTAATTTATAACAACTCTAAAAAGGATTAATATTACAAATTACACTAAAAATTTGCAAAATTAATTTCTAAAAATCTAAAATGACTTAAAAGAAATATAAAAATTAAAAATAACTATTTTTGTCTTTTTGTGGAACTTTTATAAATTAAAAACTTAATTAATGTTTAAAGTCTAATTAAACTATATAAAAGGAGAAAATTTAGAAACTGAAAAGAGAAAATTATTAAGATAATTTTTACAGGTTCTAATTAAGATTACAAAACTAGGAAAATTATAAAAATGAAAATTAGATTAATTTTAAACTCTACAATTATTTTCTTTTTGGTTTTTCTAATTAAACTGTTTTAATTAAAATTAAATCTAAAAATTACCAAATGAATAGTAGAAATAATAAGAAAATTACCAGAGGTGCTAAATATTATTTAGAACTTAGGAAAAATATAAAATTATACTACTGTTTAACAAAAATTTATTAAAACTATTTAATTACTAATATTAACTAATTATTAATTAAATTGTTTTTAATTCTAATTAATACTAAATGAACAGAGAAAATTCTAATAAAATTTATACAAATACTTTAAGTTACAAAGTAATTTAGAAAATTATAAAAACAGAATATTACTTAACAAAATTTAAAAAGAGAAAATAAAAATTAAAAATGTTAAATAGAAACTATCACTTTTATTAAAAAGTGATTATTTTTGAAATTTTCTTTTTGAGACTTCTTTTAACACTGAAAATGAACAAATTTTGTGAAAACACTTTTTATGAAGCTTAAAAATAAGCAGTGTGTGAGCTTATTATCTATGACAGTTTGACTTTTGTTTGACCAGAGATAGAAATAAGCTCAAATGAGTTCATGTGGGTTCCACAGTGATGGATTATGATGCAAGTAAGTTATTAGAACTGTTATGAAGCTAAATCAACAAGAAATATGCACTGAATAAGCTACAAGCTCAAAATAAGCACTTAAAAAATCTTGTACTGAGAAAAAAATGAGACAACATGCAGGCTTGTGTGGGGCCTACAAGGGTGATCAAGAGTTGAAAACAAAAGTTAAGATAAAAAGCTGGTTGGGAGGGCTTTGAAATAAGCCAAGGTTCAAGTCATAAGGTTCAGTAATAAGGCCTGTGGAGTCTAATGAAGTTGGTTGTGCACACTGAGTACAGGACACTCAAAAGGCCAAGGTGGTCACTTTGGAGACAGATTTAAATGAGCAAACCAATTCTAAACCCTATTTTTCTTTTTGAAACAGATAGACAAGCAACAAAAGACCCTAGAAACACAACCCTTATCTATTTCCAATCCAAATTGAACATTGTGCAGGTCCTTAAGGATCTGTCCATTTTGACAGTGAAACTTTTTGACTTTTGAGATTTTTTCAAATGATGACTAAAATGAAATTCTAATGCATGTAATCTACTGATTATGATATATTAACATGTAATGAACTGATTCTAGGCTATTTTAACAACNAATTTGGTTATTATGATTACAAAAATAAGAAGGGAAAAACCATACTATTTGTGCATTTCGCAAAAATGTCAAAGAAGCCGTTAAAAATGTCAGGAAAAGTACACAGTTTCTGAAAATAGAGCACTTGTTACGAGTTATATGAAATTTTGCAGGCTTTTGCCGATTTTGGGTGGCATGTGAATTGTGAAGTATATGGTTATTTCGGTCTAAATTAATTATAGGGTTACGTTTTGTAATAGGGTCCCTCACCAAATGGGTTAGAATTACAAGTCCCCCTTAGAATAATAATCTAAATCATGGAATAAAATGATTTAGGAGGTTGTCATAAAACTTAGAGTTTGGCGACTTTTGACATGTTAAAACTGTTCGGCCCGCTTCTCTTTTAGCCCGTTTTTATACAGACACTGTTTGAGATAAAACATGAAATGGGTTGAACTTTCCACCTCTACATCTGATAATATTACTTCTCCCTCAGGGATTTTTACAAGAATATAATTTTTTAATGTAAAATTTATGCCTTACAGGAAGAGGCATATTTCACTTTACAAGATTTGAAAGGAAGCAAGCTTTCTGGGAGCTCATTCAACATACTGTTTAACTTAAATAAGTTCATGGCCTTTGAATCTCGTGACCCTTTCCTCATTCGTCAGGTATGCAACCTTTGCAAAACTAGTGTTAACTAAATAATCAGTGGTACAAATGGAAATAACCTTTTGTTGTTTCTCGAAACAGGAGCGTGAGAATCCAACATTGACGGAATGGGACCGGTTTGCACATCGGGAATATATACGGCTTTCAATGGAGGAAGATGCAGATGATGCTTCTAATGGTAGTGCAGACGTATGGGATGAGTCTCTTGAGGCCCCCTTCTAACTTCAATTCGGATAAACTACTCATTCAGGTTATCTTCTATCTTTAACGGGTCAACAAAAAAAGATTAGTTGAAAAAGAACGGGTCAAATCCTCAAATGGGTCGACGTCAAACTGGTTGAAAGTCATCAATATCACATGCTTAATGCTGAAACCCATCACATGTTGCAGGTGAACTTAGGACGAAAGTTTAAGATAAATCGGGATGCCTTTTTCAGGCTGTAAAGTTTTTTTAGACACTTTTATCGAGTACAGAGTAATCTCCAAGCAAGTAAAGGGGGTTCTCAAATTTCATGCTCGGCACAAGTGTTTTCTCATCATAAGATCAAGTCGACTCTATTGAGTATTCTTTAACCTTTTTCTTTAAAGCATTTTCATTTCAGTTAGTTGCTTCTGTTTAAGCTGATAGATGTATTTTTGATGTTCTAAAATCCATTCATTAACATTTTTCAATGGGTTTCTATACGAGTTCCAGATGTATGTGACATTTGGATTCTTTTGTATGTAATAGCTTGTTTGAAGACATTTTTTTCTTCTATAGTTGACGTGATCTAAGCGTTTCTAGTATGACTTGCTGACTCATATCGTTGAAGAAAATGCAATATGAAAGATCATATGAAACCATTAGCAATTTTATAGGAAATTTCTTGTTTTTCTCTTTAATTTATTTTTGATAGAATTAGTCACAATCTATAAAGGTTATCATTGTAAAAGTACAAAAATGTTCAATCTAATTCTCAAGTGAATGTTCAAGCATTCCAGATTGAGGTTGGAGTTGCACATCTGTTTACGCTATACATGGTGCACTACTAATAGGAGCTTTTAAGAGTTTGAGCTCGTATAATAAGCTCGCGCTATATTATGATGATGATTTCAAAAGCTTATACAAAGCACCAGGTTCATAATATAAGTTTTAAGTGCCTTCTAAAATAAGTTCCTATTCATGTTCGTTCAGAGAAAAACAAAGGTTCATATTATTTGAAGGGTTAATTATTTTCTTAAGTACTGGTGTTCAAACCTCATTTCTTAACCAAACAATAGATTTGGATCTATCATACCAAACAATAGATTCAAACCTTATTTTGTTAACCTTATTTCTCTATTTTTTAATCAAAATATTCAAACCTTATTTCTCTATTTTTTAATCAAAATATTCAAACCTTATTTTCTTAACCAAACAATAGATTTGGATCTATCATACCACACATTTCATCCCATTCTTGAAATCCATACGATTCCAATTAGCAAACCAAACGGCACCTAATAAATTACATTTTCTTTTAGGATTTAGACACGTATTTATGTGAATCTTGAAAACTAATTTAAGGAATTTTTGACCACTTTTGACTTCAGTGGTCAAATTTGTTTTTTGATAATATATTAAGTTTTCTAAAATAGCTTCACGGTGACGTTTTCCTTTGTTATATAAAAGATTTGATGGGATATATAAAAATTGTCTTTTTTCTACTACTTATAAAGAGTGTATGCTTATTCATGAAACTTAAATAACTTAAAACTGAGTTATGTTAGTGACTATTATACACTTTATTTTAAATGGCAACAACATCTACTATTGAATTAATAGTTTAAATATTATTTAATCCTCAAAAGCTCAAACTTTTATCCTTTTTCGTTTCTAATCCATATACATTTTTTCTCGCGATAACTACAAATTGAACCCAACTGACTTAGCTCAGTTGGCCACCTGAGTTCCTTCTTGAGGTTGGGGAGGGGTTTTATCCGGGTTCGAGTCTCGCAAGTGACAAAGACAATCCGGATTTTCCTCTTAGTGCCAAGCCGTAAGTTCTAGGGTTTTCCTTCGCAGGTCTCTCCTAGTGGTTCGGGTTCTGGGCCTGCCCATTTGGATGGTTTAACTCGAGGGTCGGATTTCAAGTGTGCTGCCGTTCTAAAAATTATAAAAGTTAAAAATAAAAGTAATTAAAAAAAAGTTGCATCAAGGGTCACACCAGAACCACAAGTTCGCAAGTATAATTATTTGCCGCTATATACTGTCGTTTTACACAAGTATTCGTCTAGTTTATAGTAATGCAATCGTAATAATTCAATATTGGTATATAACTGTAATAGTGTAATGTTTAATGTTTAATTTAATGTGTTATAATAATTATTATTATTAGTAAAGATCAGTACAGAGCAGAGCAGGGTTGGATCAAGTGGTTAACACCCTTGACTCCGGAGACAGAGGTTAAGGGTTCGATCTTCACCCCTTGCAAGGCCGGAGGTCCTTTTCTACCTTTGGTAGAACCGGAAGCAACCTCTCTACCTCAGGTAGGGGTATGGTTGTCTACGTCTCCACCTCCCCCATATACCATGGAAGACGGTATTAGGACCCATAACCCGTGAAAGACAGTATTAGGAGTTACTTTTTTTAAGTACAGATCAAGTTACAATATTATGATATTACTATCACAATAATACACTAACTCAAAATTTGTATGTTACCATAATAGTAACACCAGTTATATGCCCCGTACACGGACGGAGTTTTGACGTAAATATTACTTGATGTGTTTTGATATAAGCCACAATACATCTAAATTTTAATTATTTGTGCATAGAATTGTATATTATTTGATTTTAATAATACATTTGGCTAAAATGTAAATTTATATCTTGTAATTGATGCGTGGTTTTGCAACCTTACAACAGGTTTTACCTCTCGAGGGATCTCAAGAGGCTTACAACCCCACCAGGCAGTGTATCTGACCGATGTAGTATAGTGTAGTGGTAAGTACGGGGGATTGATCGTTCTCCACAGGGAATAGTGTTCGTTAGGTATGAAAAGCTACTCTAATTAGGTCTAAGGGTGAGGGAAGATTATTTTTGTATTTTTTATATTTTATGAAAGCAAGTAAAATCTCGGGTTTGAAGGAGTGGGCGGAATTAGTTGCTAGTCAACTAACCCAAAAACTACTATTGCAAATAAAATAAAATAACAAAAAAATAAAAGGGTTGTGAAACTTATATGGAGACAGGTGTGTTTACTTAGATTTCCTTACTCCCTAACTATCTTTTACCGGATGATTAGTGTGTATTAATTGCGTGGATGACGGGTGTATTCCTTAATACTATTCGTGGGGTGGCGTACGTACTTCCTCAACTCTATAAGCTCCTACTTCACTCCTATGTCGAGCCGGCTAAGAAGCTTTTAACATGGGATCATTAGAATTCGCTCATGCATTAAATACAACCATAATAACCTAGTACGCATTGGTTCATGTTTCTTAAGACGTTCAAGCAAGTTACCGTATAGGAGGTTAGCCAGTTTTCTTAAGCTTAACATCGATGAACAATCATCCAATACAATTAATAACACACCAACAACCAATAATCAATAGTTAGGTTTCATTAGATCTAAGCAAACACAAGATAAATCTAGCCTAGCATGTTAATTGAAAGACAAGCATAAGATATAATTAACCAACACAATAACACATAGACATATTGATTAATTTGAAGGGAGACTTATCTTTAATTGAACATGGAAGAATCAAGGGTGAAAAACCCTTGAAAAAAGCTGATAAAATCGTCTAGGGTTTGTTCCCAAAAAGTTGCACACCAATGAATGAAAAATAAAAGAATATTTATAGAAAATACATTCTGACGGCGTCAGGTTATAGGCTCTGACGCCATCAGCTCGCCGCCATTAGGGTTCTCGGATCACCTAGATCCATCTCTGACGCCGTCAGATACAAAACTGAGCTGGGCCGTCTCTCTTTAACTTAACTCCTGACGGCCTAGGGTCCATAACACCTGACGCCGTCAGGTGTTATTTTCACATTTTCTTCTTAGGGCGTCACGTATAATCAGAATCCACTCCTTTGTCTTGGTTGGCTGACGGCGTCACGTTGTGACTCTGACGCCGTCAGGAAGGATTTCTAGCATTCTTTTGAGACTTTGTCGTTTTCTTCACTTTATGCTTCAAAAACATCCAAAATGATGTGTTTTCCAGAATTCTTCTCAAAAGTACCTAAAATGACAAAAGGAACGATTTAGGGCAATATTTGATCATATTAACACGAATTAGGGCTTAGATGACCCCCTAAAATGGGTACACTTTTCACCTCATCAAATACCCTTACACTTGAGATTTGCTTGTCCTCAAGCAAATGAGCTTTTATACCAATCAAAATATGAGTTAGGGGTCATTTAACACTAATATAAAAATAATTACAACAAATAGTTACTCGACCCTAATCATAATAAGCACGGAAATCATACACTAGCACCTCACAAATAGTGTTTGGATACTCTCATCTCTCGGGTGTTATAAACCTATACAACTACATTTGAAATGGAATAAAATCACTCACTACCTGTCATAGCAAATAGATTACCATAGGCTTGGGAGAGGATCAATTACTCCTCCACTAGGTGTAAGCACCTAAGATAAACTATCAAAGAGGGCTTTCCAAAGGTTTGTAATGTAAGGTGTAGGGATATGATAAACACGGTTTGGTTGGAATAAAGGGTATTTTACTGGTGGCAAGTTAATTATCATGATCAAATACATGTACTATACAATGTTGCTAAGCCAAGACTCGACTCAACTTAAGCTAAAAAACGAAATAACAAAAACATAAACAAATATAAAAGAAACGAGATGGTAGTCCGTATGTTTTTTTTTCTCTTTTTTTTTTCATTTTTTTTTTACTTTTCTTGATTTTTTCGATTTTTTTTTTATTTTTTTTTTATTATTTTTTTTGCATACACTTTTACCCTACCATCCAAAATAATACATCATAGGGGAGTTGCATCCCCCTTACACTTCGACTTTTACATAACTTTACAATTACTATTCTAATGACTCGAATTAAGATAATCGAAAAACTTGGAGTACTTTTAAAATATTTCGCACATATGGGGGTAATAATGATGTTCTTCCCCATTACTCCATTAAACTAGTACTTTACCCATGAGTCCCATGAGTCCCAAAACAATATGTACAAGATATGACTCGACTTAGCAACCATGAAATCAATTAGATAATTAACAAAGGGTTTAACACAAATGTTGTCACAATAACGCACTAAAGATGAGTGCATACAAGGTAAGCTAAGGCGGTTTGGGTGTACATTTAAGTGGGGTGTAACAAATTCTCACTTTGAGTAAGATGCTCAAGGTTGAAACGAAAAGGTAGGCTCTGAGGGGTGTACTAGGGGTATCGTGTACTAAAAATGAGAACAACGCAAAGGGTGTGGGAGAATTACTTGAACAATGTAGCCAACGTAATTATAACAAAAACACGGGTGTAAAACAAGGGGTTAATCCTAATGCCTCTTATCATGTAGTAGATCTAACTACACGAATGTAGTCTCACTTGTGGATTTGAGATGGTCCTAACGCAAGTTCTAGAATCTAAGTGCTACCGGTACACACATCATAGCATAAATGCTTTTCCTACCAATTCTAGGGGCGAACCTCACATATTTGGGGTGGAAAATTTTTTAGTGGTACCGGTTTTGTGCTAGTCATATAATTTCCTATCCATGAGACGCTTATTAGGACCAAAGTTTCACTTCTAAATGTTGTAAAATTTTTTAAATTGGCGCTAAAATTGCCCTAAAAAATATTTCTCTCGGTTTTATTACAAATTTACTACCAAACAAAAAAAAATCAAGCGCAATTGCATTCTCTAAAGTGTCTTCATTTACCCCCCTTACACTTAAACCAAACATTGTCCCCAATGTTCACATAAAAGATGTAGAAAGAATGAAACAAATACTCCCCTGATTCGTTTAGTGTGGATAGTGAGGTAATATGGTTAGATATTCTTCCAAGAAAGATGATTGCTCAAAGCTTCCCTTCCGAAATGTAAATCATCTTCTTGTCCAAAATAAACTGTTAACCTAAAAAACGATAAAGGCGAACCTCGCGTAAAATCGGCGGTATAATCTATAATAGGATATAATGCTTGTGGAATGAATGTTTTTTTTGCAGAATTCCTGGAGATTATAAGTTAGAGAATTAACAAAACTTTTTATGATTCCGGAAGAAAAACAAAACTTTCAAAAATTTCAGAAAATTACTGCCTGAAGCCGTCAGAAATGATCTGACAGAATTCTCATGTTAAGTTTCCGGAAAATTTTTGGAAAAACTATACCTTACTTCCTGGAATTCTTGCAAAAACATCATTATGACTCGATACAAGCATTTGACTCAAACAAGTACTAATATGCATGTTAATTTACATTGTTATGATTCATGTTCATTCGTTCTTATAAACCGATTTAGATTTCCCTTACACTTATCTTTTGGAAAATACCTTTATATGTAGTTAAGACGAAGTTAAAAACTAGGGGTGGAAACGAGCCGAGCCGCTCGTGAAAAGCTCGGGATCGGATCGGTAAAAAGCTCGAACGAGCCGAGCCTAAACGAGCTCGAGCCCGAGCTCGAGCCTAAGTTTGAGCTCATTTAATAATCGAGCTCGAGCCCGAGCTCTATACAGAAAGCTCGAGTAGGCTCGCGAGCCTAAACGAGCCCTATAAATATATACGTATATATATTGTCTATACATATAAACGAGCTTAAAAGTACTAAACGAGCTCGAGCCTTATGTAATTAATGAGCCGAGCTCTATTTGAACTTTGATTTCTTTAAAACTTCATATAAATTAATCGAGCCCGAGCCCGAGCTCGAGCTTTTGAAAACTTTCACGAGCCGAGCTCGAGCTCAAAATATAAGGCTCGAAACGAGCTCGAGCCCGAGCTCGAGCTTTATATATATAAACGAGCCGAGCTCGAGCTCTGGCAGGCTCGGGCTCGGCTCGACTCGTTTTCACCCCTATTAAAAACAAAATAAAGCATTTTCACAAGTCAATTTTTGAAGCATGAATCAATAACAAGAAAAATAACATACATACGGAAACAAATTAAACACACAAAGCAAATAAAGCTTGGGTTGCCTCCCAAGAAGCGCTTTTCTTTATTAACGAGTCTTGTAGCTAGACTCAAAGTCGGGCTTACACTACGCCAAAAATGACCTTTCGTCACACATGGTCGTTTTTGAACGGTCACACTGTGACATTTTTGCATGACTAAATGTACCAGCGTTAAATTAAACATTTCCACACTATGATCCGATTTGTGCTGACATTTCGCTAAATACTTTTCACGATTGTGTTATATGGTGAACTAGATGGATAACTGCGCATACATATTTTTCCATCATTTAGTCACGTTTAATTTGGGAAGTGTGTCCGTAAATAGCTCGAAACATTTAGTCACTGCTATAGATATACATATGTGACAAATATATGTACAACAATTGAACAGTGTGACCAAAGAAGATATAATGGTCACACGAAGTACTTGTGCTATGTCATAAAACTATATAGTCAAGTTTTCACTTATCGATAAACGTGACTGCTTATTCTCTTGCGAATAGTTAGCCATATTGATTTTAAATGTGTGAAACGAAAAATTCAGTTAAGCATTAGTCACGAAAATGCATTTAAAGAGTACAAAGGTATATGTGCACAGACTTGAAGGAGTGTGACCAAATTCTGTATGGTCACACTGAACCATAAAATTCAATGATTACAGTTGCAAAAAATTCGAACATATGGTCCGGTAAGTATATGTGTGTCTAAAGTTTAGTGTGTGTTGCTTGCCCCAAGATCTAATTTGATATCAGTCACATTTAAATGCAAGCACGATCATGTGACTATAGGCTTCTACAATATCTCACACAATATCACAAATGTGATATCACTAATCATGATTCAGGGCCCACTGTATAAAGGGTATTATATGTACAATACATTCACAATAGTCAATTGTAGTGTTACTTGTACTTTTAAAGTCAAATTTCAACTTTAATGAACAGAACATGTTCTAAAGTGCCTGAAGTGAATATACAGATAAATTATGGAAAATGCAAATAACTATTGTAAATAGCAGTAGTAACTATAAACTCTCTTTT
>LBNU01014345.1:39981-77032 GCA_014162995.1 Artemisia annua | reverse complement strand
ATAAAAGATGTAAAAGTAATGAAAATGAAATAATGAAACAAATACTCCCCTGATTCGTTTGGTGTGGATAGTGTGGTAATATGGTTAGATCTTCTTCCAAGAAAGACGAACGCTCAAAGCTTCCCTTCCGAAATATAAATCATCTCCTTGTCCAAAATAACCTGTTAACCTGAAAAAACAATAAAGGCGAACCTCGCGTAAAATCGGCGGTATAATCTATAATAGGATATAATGCTTGTGGAATGAATGTTTTTGCAGAATTCCTGGAGATTATAAGTTAGAGAATTAACAAAACTTTTTATGATTCTTGAAGAAAAACAAAACTTTCAAAAATTTCAGAAAATTACTGCCTGACGCCGTCAGGTTGTAAGGCCTGACGCCGTCAGAAATGATCTGACAGAATTCTCACGTTAAGTTTCCGGAAAATTTCTGGAAAAACTATACCTTACTTCCTGGAATTCCTGCAAAAATATCATTATGACTCGATACAAGCATTTAACTCAAACAAATACTAATATGTATGTTAATTTATATTGTTACGATTCATGTTCATTCGTTCTTATTAACCGATTTAGATTTCCTTTACACTTATCTTTTGCAAAATACCTTTATATGTAGTTAAGACGAAGTTAAAAACAAAATAAAGCATTTTCACAAGTTAGATTTTGAAGCATGAATCAATAACAAGAAAAATAACATACATACGGACACAAATAAAATCAAACAAACAAATAAATAAACACATAAAGCAAATAAAGCTTGGGTTGCCTCCCAAGAAGCGCTTTTCTTTATTAACGAGTCTTGTAGCTAGACTCAAAGTCACCGTACATTACGTGACTTCATCGTGGGTCACGGTCTCTAGATCGTCACCCGAACCTCTATCAGAATCACTATCGTAGTGGAGGTATTTTGGCTCCTCGAAATCGAAAGGATCTTCTTGATACCTAGAACTCAACCTACTAACGTCCTTAAATAATCCACATGATAAGTCAGAAGTGTTTTTGCATCCTCTTCTCACATCCTCATCACATAGCACGAGTTGAGAACTTAGACTATCAAGCCCTTCATAATCAATCCCTTTAAAGTCCCTCATTCTATATGGAGTTTGGTATGAGACTTTTCTAATCCTATCGGTGAAATTCATGATTCCATTAAGCTCGTCCACAACTAAATTTGTGATTTCACAGAAAGTTGCCCCAAAAACAACTTGCGATAACCTAGGATCAATGTATTCTTCAATATTATCAACAATTGTGAAGCTCATAGTGAATGTCATGTTGACTACAAACACTTGCACATCATCGTCGATATCTGCAACATCTTCTCCCTTGTATATCATCCCCCTTCTGAAGATGCTGTTGTAATGAAACAGGGACATCACGTTCTTGGGCAAGCACGTATCAATGTAAACATTGTAAAAGTGCTTGTGACCGATCATAAAAGGTATTTTTAGATTAGTTGGATCGCCTCGCTTTATCCTACCAGGCCTTCTGCCTTGCAACCTCCATGTGTTACAAATTTCCGGTGGTTGATACTCATACACCTCTTCATTACCATCTCGAAAGATCACTTCCCTAACACCATCGGTAAATAATGCGCTATTACTCCTTTCATCAAGTATCACTCCCGTTGCCTTTATGAATGGTTTTCCTAAGATAAGGTTAGTCAGGGCTGGGCTAATGATTGAGTTCATGTCGTTGATTATGGTTAGGTCAATGTTAAAGGAGAACTTCCCTATCACAATTGGCACCCTTCCAACTGTCCCAATGATATTAAACCCCTTATATGTAACTTGTTCATTGAAGGCCTCGTTATACAGAGAAATGGGTATTGCATTCATAGGGGAATTGGGGTCTACATAAGCATTTTCTATCAATTTTCTTCTAGCGGTGCAGGAAATTTTGAAAACATCGGAGGTACCCTCCTCTATCCTTTCTCTGAATCCGATGTATAATNGAACTTCCCTATCACAATTGGCACCCTTCCAACTGTCCCAATGATATTAAACCCCTTATATGTAACTTGTTCATTGAAGGCCTCGTTATACAGAGAAAGGGGTATTGCATTCATAGGGGAATTGGGGTCTACATAAGCATTTTCTATCAATTTTCTTCTAGCGGTGCAGGAAATTTTGAAAACATCGGAGGTACCCTCCTCTATCCTTTCTCTGAATCCGATGTATAATTTTGTTGTGCCTCTCTCAAGTTCCTCCGTAAGGGAGCCATCAATTAATCCAGGGGACTCTTTAAGCACTTAATCCGCTTCTTTCCTATTTCCCATCTCGTGAGTGGATGAATCCTTGATCAAGTCCAAGGGATTCTCCGTCTCCCCATGGTCAGTCTTGAGGATATCATCTTCATCCTTATTTTCCCTTTCACTGGTTTGTTGTTGATCCGTGACGGGCTTGGGCACGGTTATCGTGGTAATGGTGTTAACGAAATGGGTTGGTGTGGTCGAGGCAGAGGGTTTCTTCACTTCTTTCTTGTCTGGTGATAGGTGTTTGAAGAGTTTACTAGGGCTCTTAATTTTTACCGGCGAGGTCGGCGGACCGAGGATGGTGACAGACTTGACCTCCTCGACTCGCGTCATTTCACTAGCAAGGCGACCATTTATTATGTCAACTAGGTTACCAACCTTGTTACTCATGTCAGCTTGCTGTTGTCTGAACTGAGTCTCGAGTTTCGCAAGCCTTATTTCTTGAGACAGGATGAATTTCCGCAGGATTTCCTCAGGATCCTGCTTGGGCACACTCAAGGGCGGATGGTGCTCAGACCATGTAAGCGGAGGAGGGTCATTAAACGATACGCTACGAGTCTGGTTCCAACTGAAATTCGGTTTATCCTTTCATGCCTCATAATACTTGTTCGGTTTCTTAGATTCCTTGTCAACAATGGGCCATTTCTCCCTCGCCTTGTTGATACGTGAATAGGTGAATTCCTTGAAGGCTTCTTTGGGGAGTTCCATGCAGTTATGAGTGTCGTGGGGACCACTGCATAATTCGCACGAAGAAGTGATTTTGTTCACTTGGCTTGAAGGTTTAGGAGCCTCGTAGGATTTCATAAGAAACTTGACTTGGTCTTCAAGTTCTATGATCCTACGGTCGGAAGTGCTTGAATTATTCGAAGGCAAAGATATTGCCTTGACCGTTTTATTCAAATTACGGGGATCATTCCAACTTTCATTGTCATAGAGAGCAAGATCTTCTAGAAAATCCCATGATTGTTCCGCACTTAGATCACGTAGCTTGCCACCGGCCGCTTGGTCAATGGTTTGCTTCGTGGGGATATTGATATGGTCATAGAAGATTTGGACTTAGAGCCAAAGGTCTATGCCATGATGAGGGACTTTTTGGAGTAAGTCCTTGAATCGAGTCCATGCCTCGTAGAGGGTTTCGCCTTGACGTTGTTGGAACGCCAAGATATCATTTCTTAGCTTGGTAGTTCTTCCCGGTGGGAAAAATTGAGCTAAAAAGCGAGTTGTGAGATCATCCCAAGAGGTGATGGATCCTGCGGGTAGACGCTCTAGCCACTGACTAGCATGGTCTCGCAGAGAGAATTGGAAGAGACGTAATCGGGTAGTCTCTCGAGTTTAAACATAAAGGTCTATGGAATCTACGATTTTGAGGAAATCCTTGAGATGTTGATTTGGATCTTCGGCACGAAGTCCATGGAATGCGCATCCGATTTGCACCAACCGGATGGTGTCGGATCGCAAGGGAGTGACATTGGCTCCTTGGGTGAGCTCAATGGTGTTTCGATAGCCATGGTGGCTAGGACGGGAGTACTCTCCTAAAGTACAGGCTCTAGGAGGTTGGTTTGGTTGTGGTGGGTTGTTAGGATCGAGGATATTAACACCTTCCATGATGTCGGATGGTAATGGTTACGAACAAAAACACTAAGAAAATAGATAGACTAAAGAAAAACCTAGAAGAATAAAATAAAAATTCAACCTAAACAATAACTATTCCCCGGAAACGGCGCCAAAAACTTGATACGCGGGATTGCGACCACGCAACAGGTTTTACCTCTCAAGGGATCTCAAGAGGCTTACAACCCCACCAGGCAGTGTACCTGACCGATGTAGTATAGTGTAGTGGTAAGTACGGGGGATTGATCGTTCTCCACAGGGAATAGTGTTCGTTAGGTATGAAAAACTATTATAATAGGTCTAAGGGTGAGGAAGATTATTTTTGTATTTTTAAATTTTTTGAAAGCAAGTAAAATCTCGGGCTTTGGAGGGAGCGTGGCCGGAATTAGTTGCCTAGCCAACTAACCCAAAAAACTACTATTGCAAATAAAATTAAAATTAACAGAAATTAAAAAGGTGTGCAAACTTATATGGAGACAAATGTGTTTACTTAGATTTCCTTACTCCCTAACTATCTTTTTACCGGTTAAAAAAAATAGTGTTGCTATTAATTTGCGTGGATGACGGGTGTATTCCTTAATACCATTCGTGGGTGGCGTACGACTTTCCCCAACTCTATAGCTCCTACTTCACTCCTATGTCGAGCCTGCTAGAAGCTTATAACATGGATCATTAAATTCGCCTCATGCATTAGAATACAACCATAAAAACCTGTACGCATGGTTCATGTTTCTTAAGACCGTTCAAGCACGTTACCATATAGGAGGTTGGCCAGTTTTCTTAAGCCTAACATCGATAAACATTCATCCAATACAATTAATAACACACCAACAACCAATAATCAATAGTTAGGTTTCATTAGATTTAAGCAAACACAAAATAAACCTAGCCTAGCATGTTAATTGAAAGATAAGCATAAGATATAATTAACCAACACATAGACATATTGATTAATTTGAATGGAGACTTATCTTTAATTGAACATGGAAGAATCAAGGGTAAAAAAACCCTTGAAAAAGCTATCAAAATCGTCTAGGGTTTTGTTCCCAAAAGTTGTACACTAATGAATGAAAAATAGAAAAGTATATATAGAAAGTATATATAGAAAATACACACTAACGGCGTCAGCTTATATGCTCTAACGCCGTCAGCTTGCCGCCTTTAGGGTTCTCGGATGGCCTAGATTCATCTCTGACGCCGTTACTTGTAAATTCGCTCTGGGCCGTCACTCTTTAGCTTAATGAAAGCTTAGCTATGGAGTGGTGTGGCAAGTCTAGGACGTGACAAAGCTTAGCTACGGAGTAGCTAGGGGGCGCCATAGGCCGGTTGTGGTGGTAGAGAGCCGAGAGGTTGAAGAAGGTGACAAGGAGGTGATGCACCTCCTTGACTTGGGTGCTTAGAGGTGTGAGGGTGTGTGCTAGGTTAGGGAGAGGTTCTAGGTAGCTTTCTTGGTGGTTTACAAGTAGTATAGTAGCTAGTTTTAGGTTTTTAGGTTTAGTTTTAACCTAGTTTTGTCTATTGAGAGTTTTAGGTTTAGCCTAGGGTTTAGTGCCTAATTTGGTGTCCTATGAGTGTTTAGTGACTAATACTAAGTCCTAAGGGGCTTATACTAAGTGGTGGTAGCTTATGGTAAAGATTTGGGAGAGTTAAACCTAGTTTCCGGGAAGTTATGACCTAGTTATGGTTTTGTGCCTATGTGACTTGTACCTATGCTCTAAGGAGTTGTACTATGTTCTAGGGAGTCTAATATAACCTAAGGTCACTAATGTAAGTCATACCTAAGCCTTGAACACTTTAGGACATGTATGGATAAGCAATTATGGTTGTAAACACATAGGTGCAATTAGGGTTTTCTAGCAAGTATGGTGTACTAGAGTGATAGTTTTCTTAGTGAAAATATGTTTGTAACCTTGACTTGACATACGGGGATATTTACATCAAGTAAACATAGTGGTGGTTGGCATAGGTGGATACGAGAGCTTGTCTAGAGGTTAGTTAGGTCATAAAGATATAATAAAGCAAAAATTTGGCTCGGGAAAATCCTATAGGCATTTCTAACCTAGATTGTGCTTAGTGAGGGCCTAAGTTAAGTTAGTAAGGATTTTCTAACATAAGGGGAAGTTAGTGGGTTGTTACAGTCTCCCATCCTAAAAGAAAATCTCGTCCCGAGATTTAACTAGGGTTAGTGGGTGAAGGTGAGAATAGATGGGGATATTTAGCACGGATTTGATCCTCTCGTTCCCAGGTATACTCTGGTCCTCTTTGGGAGTCCCAGCGTTCCTTAATGATAGGAATCCGGTGGTGTTTTAGATTTTTGACCTCTCGGTCCATAATTTCCACTGGCTCTTCAGTGAAATTGAGCTTATAGTCCAATTGAAGCTCTTTCATAGGAATGACTAGTGATTCGTTCGATAAACATTTCTTAAGATTCGAGACATGAAATGTGTCGTGTATATTACTTAGTTCATCCGGTAATTCAAGTCGGTATGCCACTGGACCAATTCGTNTGTTTTAGATTTTTGACCTCTCGGTCCATAATTTCCACTGGCTCTTCAGTGAAATTGAGCTTATAGTCCAATTGAAGCTCTTTCATAGGAATGACTAGTGATTCGTTCGATAAACATTTCTTAAGATTCGAGACATGAAATGTGTCGTGTATATTACTTAGTTCATCCGGTAATTCAAGTCGGTATGCCACTGGACCAATTCGTTCTAAAACCTTAAATGGTCCAATGTATCTCGGACTAAGCTTTCCTTGCTTTCCGATACGAAAGACACCTTTCCTAGGTGAAACTTTCAACATAACCCTATCTCCGACTTGAAATTCTAAAGGCTTACGTCTTACATTGGCATAACTCTTTTGCCGATCCCTAGCGGCTTGTAAGCGTTGTCGGATTTGAACTATTTTCTCATTTGTCTCATGGATTATCTCTGGACCCGTAAGTTGTACTTCTCCAACTTCGGCCCAGCAGACAGGAGATATGCACTTTCTCCCATAAAGTGATTCATATGGTGCTGCCTTAATACTTGCGTGATAACTATTGTTATACGAGAATTCTACCAACGTTAAGTGTTTCTCCCATCCTTTTCCAAAATTTATCACACATGCTCGAAGCATATCCTCGAGTGTCTGGATAGTTCTTTCACTTTGACCATCGGTTTGTGGATGATATGCCATACTCATGTCTATCTGAGAACCTAAGGCTTTTTGCATAGATTGCCAAAATCTTGACGTGAAACGAGAATCACGATCCGATATGTAGATATTGGCACTCCATGTCGGGAAACTATTTCCTTGAGGTACAACCTAGCAAGGGTTTCCATATCATCCGTTTCTCGTATAGGAATGAAGTGAGCTGATTTCGTAAGGCGATCAACTATTACCCAAATAGTGTCATGCCCGTTAGGTGTTCTAGGTAGTTTCGTGATAAAATACATCGTAATTCTTTCCCACTTCCAAATGGGAATCTCAGGTTGTTCCAATAAGCCGGATGGCTTTTGACATTCAGCCTTTACCCTAGAACATGTTAAACACCTGCCGACATATCTAGCAATGGATGCCTTTATGTCGGGCCGCCAATAGTGTTACTTCAGATCCTGATACATCTTATCAGAACCTGGGTGTATGGAATACTTAGATTTATGGGACTCGTGCATTATTACGTTCCTTAAGTTACCATGATAAGGTAACCATCTCCGACCCTTAATACAACGAGTTCCGTCTGAACGTATCTCAAAAGCTTTATCCATCCCTAGTAAATTCTCAAGTTTACGATCTTTCTTTTCAAGGGCTTCATTATGGGCTTTGAGTATTTAAGAAGGTAAATTCGAATGAAGAGTCATAACTAACGACCTAACTCTAAGTGGTTTGATTCGTTCCTTTCGGCTCAAAGCATCTGCTACTACGTTAGCTTTGCCAGGGTGGTAACGAATCTCACAATCATAATCAGCGAGCAGTTCTATCCATTGATGTTGTCTCATGTTTAACTCTTTCTGATTAAGAATATGCTGTAGGCTTTTGTGATCGGTGAAAACCATACATTTAGTGCCATACAGGTAATGTCTCCATATACTTAGAGCGAACACTACTGCTCCTAATTCTAGATCATGTGTAGAATAGTTTTCCTTATGTGTCTTGAGTTGTCGTGATGCATAAGCGATTACTTTATCCCGTTGCATCAATACAGCTCCAAGACCTCTACGCGAAGCATCACAATAAACGACAAAATCATCGTTCCCTTCGGGCAATGCTAAGATCGGAGCTTCACACAACTTTCTCTTCAAAAGTTGGAAAGCTATCTCTTGATCTTTTCCCCAGTCAAACTTCCTGTTTTTCTGGGTTAGCTCTGTCAAAGGTTTTGCTATTTTTGAAAATCCCTCAATAAACCTTCGATAGTAGCCCGCAAGTCCTAAGAATTGTCGTATCTCAGTAGGATTCGTAGGATGTGGCCAATCCTTAACAGCTTTGATATTAGCTGGATCGACACGAAGTCCTTTTTTATCTATCATGTGTCCGAGAATTGCACAACACTAATCCAGAATTCACACTTAGAGAACTTTGCATAAAGTTTCTCTGTCTTAAGTTGTTCTAGGATTATTCTCAAGTGTTTAGCGTGCTCTTCCTCGTTACGTGAATAGATAAGGATATCATCTATGAACACTATAACAAATTTATCCAAGTATGGTTTACACACCCGGTTCATGAGATCCATGAAAACCGCTGGTGCGTTTGTCAAACCAAATGGCATAACTTGAAATTCATAGTGTCCATATCTCGTTCTGAAAGCGGTTTTAGGGATATCCTCTTCCCTCACTCTCAGTTGATGATAACCTGATCGTAAGTCGATCTTCCAATAAACACTCGAACCTTGCAGTTGATCAAATAAGTCATCAATCCTGGGTAATGGGTATCGATTTTTGATAGTAAGTTTGTTTAATCCACAATAATCGATACACATCCTCATAGATCCGTCTTTCTTCTTTACGAATAGGACAGGAGCTTCCCAGGGTGATGTACTAGGGCATATAAATCCTCGATCGGTTAATTCCTGGAGTTGTTCAGAGAGTTCCTTCATCTCTGAAGGGGCTAACCTATAGGGTGCTTGGGCTATAGGTGCCGCTCCGGGGATTAAATCGATTTTAAATTCTATCTGACGAACGGGAGGTAAGCCAGGTAAATCCTTAGGAAAAACTTCTGGGTATTCCCTGACTACAGGGATCTCCTCCAGTCGTTTTTCATCTGGCTTAGTCTCCGTTACTTGAACCATGAAAACTTGACAACCTCGTGACATGTATCGCTCCGTTTTGATACATAGAATTTAAGTCTAGTTTTACTTCGATCTCCTCGGATAGTTAAAGTCTCACCGTTGATAGGTACATGGATGATTTTCTCGTCACAAAGAATCTTTGCTTGATTCTTGGACAACCAATCCATTCCCACAACAACGTCAAAACTACCGAGTCTAATGGGTATGAGATCGATCTCGAAGGGGTGGTTAAGTAAAGTTAGGGTACAACCCTTAAGGACGGTGTTAGTATTAACTAAGTTTCCGTCGGTTATTTCTATCTCATAGTAAGTATCTAAAGCTATGGGTTTAATCCTAAGTCTAGAGGCTAAGGGTATAGATACGAAACTCCTATCGGCTCCAAAATTAAATAATCTGCTAACTAAGTGGTTGTTTAAAAGAAACTTACCCGTGACTACGCTCGAATCTTGTGGCTCATTCCTATCCCTCAACGTATATGCTCTTCCCTAGGCACCATCAGTATTTTTCTTTGGACATCTATTTGCATAGTGTCCCTTTTCTCCGCAAGTATGACAAACGACTACTGTTGGTGGTGCATTACCCCCAGTAGCTGGTCCTTTGTTCTTGCAATCCCTTGAGTGATGGCCCACTTTGTTACATGTTGTACATTTAATGGAACAAGGCCCTGTCTGATGCCAGTTACATTTCTTACACAGAGGGGCATTCCCAGCATAACCACTTCTCTCATTAGGAGTGGCAGCATATGCTCTCGCAGTTTCTTGCCTTGGTTGAGGATAGGAGTTGGTACGGTTATTACTAGCTGTATTACAAGTGTTACTGAAAGCTCTCCCATCGTGGAACTTTTGTTTATTATCGTAGGGCGTTGGTACAGAGTTGTGCTTTGTTACTTGGTCCATTAACCTCAAAGTTATGTTAATGGCCTCCTATAAAGTTTGAGGTCTAGAGGCAGTAACATTCCCTTCGATACTTCGGGGCAAACCTCCGATGAAAGCTTCTATTTCTTTTCAACAGTCGGCACCATTGTAGGACACAAAGTTGCCAATTCTTGAAATCTCCTAATATAAGCCTTAACATCGTTCCCATTTACTAACAAGTTATAGAACTCGTCTTCCATTTTCTTAATCTCTGTCCGAGGGCAGTATTTCTTAATCATAAGATTCTTAAATTCAGTCCATGATAACTTGTATGCCTCTTCTATTCCTATTGGTTGGGCATACGAGTTCCACCATGATAATGCTTCCTCGGTAAGAGTACAGTTGCTACGGGCAAATACTGACTCACATCTCTCAAACCAGTGAATTAATCCTATGGCCCCTTCTGTCCCCTTGAAATTGAAGGGCTGAAAGCTCATAAATTCCTTGTAGTTACTCTTCTTTACTACAGGAGTTTCGGGGTTTCTAGCCATGTTGGCATCCCTAGCTCCTAGTGCTGCAGTCACACTGTCAGTCACTAGTCGCTGGATGTCTTCCTGAGTCATGGCAGGGGTAGTGGGAGTAACGGGAGTGGTAGCTCATGTACGTGCCATTCTATAGGTAAGATGTGATAAGAATAGTGTCATAGTTTATGTTCTAATTTCTTAGAACATTATCTGATACCGGATGGGTAAGGAATCCTAAAACTAAAAGGGCGAATTTCCTAACAAGACTCGTTATATTCCACCGAAGCTAGTTTCCTCCCGTCTAAGAGCATAGTGATTCTAAAAGATCCTAAGTTTTTAGTGTTCCTAGGTATGTCTATTTATTTTAATTTCCTATAAGTTCTAGTTCCTAAACCCTAAGGCAGTCTATAGTGTGTCCTAAGGCAATCAATAGTGTGTCCTAAGGCATAGGGGATCCTAATACGGGATACGAGTTTTAAGAAAAACTAAGTATAAGTAGATTAAAACTTCTATTTTATAAAGTGAAAACCTAGCAAGTACCCTTTTATAACTAAGTTATCTGCCTATAAACCTATGTTACCTAAGTATATAACCTTATTTTGATTCTTTGTCATTCTTAAGTTCCTGAATAGCCTCCAAAAGATCCTCTATATTATACCTATGATTATCCCTAATATCCTCGATAATCATTTCTATAGTGGAAAGTCTAACATGTGCAGTAACTACTTCATCAGAGTGTCCCTCATATTTTGTTTGCAACTTAATGATTTGATTACGAGTTTTCTCTAATTCATTTTCTAACCTATATCTACCTATTCCTAAATCACTAATCCTATTTTCTACTTCTTCTATTCGTCCCAAAAATAATTTATCTAAATGACTAAGTATTTCCTCTATCTATTCCTCATGCCTTTCTAAAGGCGTTTTATATGAACTACTACCTATTTCAAACCTAGGGGAGGTGAAGGTGGTATAATGCGTAATTTCTTATGGGGAGGTGAAACTATTTCGAGAACATAACGATCTTGACTATTATAGTGAGGTATAGATGGGGTAGGGGTTATAGTGGGTACGGTAGGAATGTCTCCACCATATGTTTGCATATACCCATTATATGCTTGCATATAGGGATCATTTGGGGAAAGTTCTAATCCTAGGTTAGTTAAGATATTCTGGGCTAATTCTTCCGGAGAATTAGAACCAGAAGATGAGTGGATAGGGGTAGCTGGGGTATATTCATAACTATCAGATGAAGTATTCGTATCATCGGTATCCAACACGATGATAGGATTGTTAAAGGATGACATATCTACTGTAATACCCGAAAGAGTATCTTAGCATAACTCTAACCTAAGTAGGTATATCCTAGAGGCAATACTAATAGTGGGGTTTCTATCCTAGAGGCAATAGTGGGGAATTTATCCTAAAGGCAATTCGGGGGTTCTAACCTAAAGGCAAGTCTAGGAGTCCTAACCTAAAGGTAAGTCGGGAGTCTAAAGGCAATTTCGGGGATTCTAGTGGCACGGAGGACTTTTTGAAAAAGTGGTTATAGTTTAAGAAAAATCTTTTTGTTCTCTATAACCAAGGCTCTGGTACCAATCTGTAACACCCCCATTTTTCACTGATCGCAGCGGATTAAGTGTTTGGGGTATTACTTCATGGAACAAAGACAAGATATAGAAAACGACTCGAAAAGAGACGTTTTTGAAAAAGATGTTATCATTCATTTATTCATCAGAGTTTTTACAGTAAAAGATATATTTTTACCAAAAGAGAGGTCCCTAAGATACGGGTCTAGACACAAAACTAATGAATGATAACTATTCTGGACGTCCTCATGTCCAGTACTTCTCCGTGCCAGGGTTCCTATAGTGCCTAATTACCTAGGATAACATGCTTAAAAGTCAACACGTATGTTGAGTGAGAGTCATGGGTTTAAGTAGTTAGGGTATGAATACAAGTTCCACAGGGTTCAGCTTAAACCCTATGTGTGGAAAAGTTTAGTGATAGAAGGTATATTGCACTAAGCTCATGAACCACACGTTAACAGTCTGGGTCATGGGGTCTGCAGACCAACCATGAGGGGACGGGAAGGATAACTTGCCAAAGTTAATCCTTCAGTGGGTTCAAATATAGTACTTATTGGTACCATCCAGAAAGATGTTAATACCAACGGGAGTTGTCAAACTCCAATAGGTCTATCAACTATATTCGCGNATATCTACCTATTCCTAAATCACTAATCCTATTTTCTACTTCTTCTATTCGTCCCAAAAATAATTTATCTAAATGACTAAGTAATTCCTCTATCTGTTCCTCATGCCTTTCTAAAGGCGTTTTATATGAACTACTACCTATTTCAAACCTAGGGGAGGTGAAGGTGGTATAATGCGTAATTTCTTATGGGGAGGTGAAACTATTTCGGGAACATAACGATCTTGACTATTATAGTGAGGTATAGATGGGGTAGGGGTTATAGTGGGTACGGTAGGAATGTCTCCTACCATATGTTTGCATATACCCATTATATGCTTGCATATAAGGATCATTTGGGGAAAGTTCTAATCCTAGGTTAGTTAAGATATTCTGGGCTAATTCTTCCGGAGAATTAGAACCAGAAGATGAGTGGGTAGGGGTAGCTGGGGTATATTCATAACTATCAGATGAAGTATCCGTATCATCGGTATCCAACACGATGATAGGATTGTTAAAGGATGACATATCTACTGTAATACCCGAAAGAGTATCTTAGCATAACTCTAACCTAAGTAGGTATATCCTAGAGGCAATACTAATAGTGGGGTTTCTATCCTAGAGGCAATAGTGGGGAATTTATCCTAAAGGCAATTCGGGGGTTCTAACCTAAAGGCAAGTCTAGGAGTCCTAACCTAAAGGTAAGTCGGGAGTCTAAAGGCAAGTTCGGGGATTCTAGTGGCACGGAGGACTTTTTGAAAAAGTGGTTATAGTTTAGGAAAAATCTTTTTGTTCTCTATAACCAAGGTTCTGGTACCAATCTGTAACACCCCCATTTTTCACTGATCGCAGCGGATTAAGTGTTTGGGGTATTACTTCATGGAAACAAAGACAAGATATAGAAAACGACTCGAAAAGAGACGTTTTTGAAAAAGATGTTATCATTCATTTATTCATCAGAGTTTTTACAGTAAAAGATATATTTTTACCAAAAGAGAGGTCCCTAAGATACGGGTTTAGACACAAAACTGATGAATGATAACTATTCTGGACGTCCTCATGTCCAGTACTTCTCCGTGCCAGGGTTCCTATAGTGCCTAATTACCTAGGATAACATGCTTAAAAGTCAACACGTATGTTGAGTGAGAGTCATGGGTTTAAGTAGTTAGGGTATGAATACAAGTTCCACAGGGTTCAGCTTAAACCCTATGTGTGGAAAAGTTTAGTGATAGAAGGTATATTGCACTAAGCTCATGAACTACACGTTAACAGTCCGGGTCATGGGGTCTGCAGACCAACCATGAGGGGACGGGAAGGATAACTTGCCAAAGTTAATCCTTCAGTGGGTTCAAATATAGTACTTATTGGTACCATCCAGAAAGATGTTAATACCAACGGGAGTTGTCAAACTCCAATAGATCTATCAACTATATTCGTGTTCGCGTGGGTAAAATATCCCAAACGATTAGATTCATGAATTTTAGTTATGTATTGGTGGCAGAATTTTACTCGTGCAATAACCAAAGAAAAAGACTTGTATTCGGTTTAAAGCATGTATCCCCCTCACAGGGTTTGTAAAGCATTTAGAAAGCGTTAAAAAGGTGTGAGGCTATGAAAACTCACCTGGGTCTTAGGATAATTAAAGTACGGGTTTAGACAACTCACTCACGTATCCTGGGTTGGTGTAGGTGTGTGTATGTCAAGTCTTAGTCTAGGTTTTCTTAACTAATCGCTCTTAGGGTTTTTATATATAACATAACACCGTTCGGGCCATCGTAATTCAGAAGTATATGACTCCTCACATGAAGCTCCCTACTATTGTATTATGTTATCAACATAATACCGTTCGGACCATCATAATTCAGAAGTTAATACTCCTCACACGAAGCTCCCTACTATTGAATTATGTTGTTATTAGGGTTTAGTTATAACATAACACCGTTCGGGCCACTATAACTCAGAAGTATATGCACTAATCGTTTGAGGAGCCAGGGCACTTTAAATCGTAAACCCAGCAAACTCGTCAAAACGAAATATCCACATAGTACTACTCGCATGAAGCTCCCTAGTATTATGTTATGTTTCTAACTTAAAATAGGTTTTATACTTACATGAAAATAGTCCGTTTATACCCTCTAAGTTTTATATATTTACATTTTCTACCCTATACTTATAAACTTATAACAATTAAGCATATAACTTTCTAACTTTTGCATATTTAGTCCCTATACTTATATATTTTTAGAGAAATGGCAAAAATGGTCCTTATACTTCATTAATTTTCATTATTTACCCTTTTTACCCTTATCTTTATAATATTTGCATAACTAGTCCTTTTTAGTTTATAACTTATTTTAATTTCTATCCTAAGGTTTCAAAACTTGGCAATATGAGTCCTTGCACTTATAACTTCTAGGAAATATCAAAAACAATCCCTAGACTTTATAGTTTCAAGAATTTACCATATATACCCCTATGCATGCAAACTTTTACATAACTAGTCCTAATTTCATGTAAATCATATTTTTATAAAACAACTAAGTTTCTAAGCTTATGTTTAGCTAATATATGTTCAAATAAGTCACCTAATTCATATTATAGCATAATATAAGGCAATTTAGCACATAAACATGTATCTTTCTAAAATTAGGGTTTCTAAATGTAAACTTCTAAAAGAAAAGGTTCAAAGCTATCCTATGGTTTCTAATGCATATCCTAAAGGTCCTAGGTCTATTCTAAAGTTACTAGATCAAGAGTTAAGGCTTACCTAGGTCGTATAAGGTGTAACGAGTGTGCAAGGGTTTCTAGGGTTTCTCTTGGCTTCAAACCACAACTCGACTAGGCCAAGGCTTCGCTACTCGACTTCTAAGGCTTCTATGGGTCTAGTACTACAGAAATGTGAGGTAGAGAAGTGAAGAAGAGGTGTGAAGAAGAATGGAGAGGGGGGTCGCTATTTATAGCCTGCGTATGAGTAGCGAGCAAGAAAAGGGAGATGAGGTGTCGAGGAGGGGGGAGGTTGAGTAAGGAAGGCTATGGGATGGTGTGGCAGGTCTAGGAGGTGACAAAGCTCAGCTATGGAGTAGCTAGGGGGCGCCATAGGCCGGTTGTGGTGGTAGAGAGCCGAGAGGTTGAAGGAGGTGACAAGGAGGTGATGCACCTCCTTGCTTGGGTGCTTAGAGGTGTTAGGGTGTGTGCTAGGTTAGGGAGAGGTGCTAGGTAGCTTTCTTGGTGGTTTACAAGTAGTATAGTAGCTAGTTTTAGGTTTAGTTTTAACCTAGTTTTGTCTAGTGAGAGTTTTAGGTTTAGCCTAGGGTTTAGTGCCTAATTTGGTGTCCTATGAGTGTTTAGTGACAAATACTAAGTCCTAAGGGGCTTATACCAAGTGGTGGTAGCTTATAGTAAAGATTTGGGAGAGTTAAACCTAGTTTCCGGGAAGTTATGACCTAGTTATGGTTTTGTGCCTATGTGACTTGTACCTAAGTTCTAAGAAGTTGTACTATGTTTTAGGGAGTCTAATATAACCTAAGGTCACTAATGTATGTCATACCTAAGCCTTGAACACTTTAGAACATGTATGGATAAGCAATTAGGGTTGTAAACACATAGGTGCAATTAGGGTTTTCTAGCAAGTATGGTGTACTGAAGTGATAGTTTTCTTAGTGAAAATATGTTTGTAACCTTGAATTGACATACCGGGATGTTTACATCAAGTAAACATAGTGGTGGTTGGCATAGGTGGATACGTGAGCTTGTCTAGAGGTTAGTTAGGTCATAAAGATATAATAAAGCAAAAATTTGGCTCGGGAAAATCCTATAGGCATTTCTAACCTAGATTATGCTTAGTGAGAGCCTAAGTTAAGTTAGTAAGGCTTTTCTAACCTAAGGGGAAGTTAGTAGGTTGTTACAACCCATTGTGTACTAGGGGCTAGTAATGCTGGTTATATTTGTGGTGACAATACCAGTGAAGCATCAAGTACTACCATTCTTTCTCGCACTTCATGTAATAAAAGTTGGTGAAGGCGGTCAATGTCCTTGCATTCAAACGTTTGTTGCTGACCAGTTTGACGATGATATTCCAGAAGAAAAAGTGGCCAAGAATTCATTTTTTAACTAGTGGTATTTGGAGATGGATGGATGGATGGAAGTATAAGTTTGGGAATTTCGTACCATGGCTAATCCTGATAATAAAAATGTTTTGTGGAATTAAGTTGTACGTTTAAGATTTTTATAAATATCTAAAGAGATAAAGAAGATGATAGATTTTTATAATTTGTAGATTTATTAATTTTGTTTTGAACTTTGAGGATAAAAATGAGATCAATGGGTTTTGATCCTTTTAGGATTAGATTATGGGAATATTATCCTTGTTGTTAGCAGCACATAATTTTTGTGGTTAAATCAGAGGCGGAGCCAGGATTTGTAGTTAAGGGGTGTCAAAGTTCATTATATAACCCGAAAAAATAAAAGGTAAATAGAATGGTTTCCAACTTTAGTTTATACAGATAAACCATCACCAAAACTTACGAATGCATTACTGAACCTAATTTTTCTAACATATTTAGTACATAAAAAGTATAGTAAACTCAAAATAAAGTCAGTTCTTTATATATTTTGATGCTTCCGAGTATATAACTAGGGGAGAGCAACAAAGCCGAAACTTTATAGGATTTCTTGATTTAGGTTATGGGAGTTTAAAAAATATCCGTATTCGGATATCCGAAAACTTGATCATAATTTATTAAAAATGTAGGTTTTATGAAAGGACAGTTTTGGAACTCATATAAAAGTTTTTCAAAAATTATAGATATCAGGATATTCGGATATATAAAACTGTTATCTGAAATTTCAGATATCTGAATTAAAGAAAACTTAGATAAAATATTATTTCTAACATAAAACCATCATTTCGGATATCCAGATTTATGATATAACTAGCTATTGACAAGTCCCTGAAATTATTTAAATTGACAACAAAATCATATTGTCAAAAAAGATACTTCAACTTAAGAAATTTCTTTAGTAACAAGAACCCTTCCTACTCGAGAATAAGGTCGGGAAGTGAAGCGTTTTTCAGTTTTTCTTTCAAAATCAAAATGTCGCATTTCATATTTTCGCTTTAGGCCTCAAATGATCATGAGACGACTCTGATACCATCATAATATTTACCTCATTGACAAATCTTTATCTTTTAGATAACTTTGTCTAAATTCATGTGCTAACTATTTGCGAAAGTGATTTTAAACTCCAAAAACCAAAAAAACCAAACCGAATTTTTGGTGCGGAGTTTAGTTTTAAAAAAATTTAAAACTGAAATTTTAGTTTGGGGTTTTGTTTTACCCAAAAACCGTCTCAAACCGGCTCATGCTCACCCCTATATATAACTTGAACTCTTTAGTCTCATATAGTTTTAATAATTGAACACAAAACCAAAATAAGAAACATGAACAAAATATATACAAAATTTAATGCGCAATTTATATTTGTCAAGAGTAAAGCAAAAACAACTAACACACGATAGAAGATACGGGAGAGAGAAAAAACCAAAGTAAATAGTAATTTTCAAGGATAAGGAAAGAAATGTAAAAACCATATAAGATAGAAAATGGCTATCTCCAAATTTTATATATATTTTCTTCAGTGGCCACTTAGAAAGGAGATATTTCATGTTGGTTGTTTTCTTTTATTTTAATATAGAAAAGTCGCTAGTTGGGAGAGGCTCGTGGTATATTAAACGTTTTTATGGGCTAAACAATGATATCTTAATACAATCATTGGGCTTATTAGAGGAGGACTAGCACCCGCTAGCCACCCCCTCCCTAGGCCCCTGTAGTTAATGAATTTGTGTTGTGTTAATTTGGTGATACATGTATTATTTTTATCATTAGTAGTTATGATTTTGTGTTGTGTTAATTTTGTAGTTTAAATGGGGATCTGGTTATTGTTTGAGATGATGAAAAAAAATGAAAATGATGTTTGGCTAGAAAAAACTATATGAAAATGGTGGTAGGTTAATGGTGTTTTATGATCATGAGTTGTAGTAGATGAATTAAAAACACACGAACCAAATAGATATAAAAGATGAACCGAAAAGGATAAAAAATATAGAAATGACTATATTACCCTCGTGTGCAAGCATGCGACTGGAGATAATGAGCTGACATAACGACTGTTATAGTTTTGGACTAACGAAATGAAATAATTCAAACGTTGGGGAAGACTGTAGTAATTTCTTCGATTTTTGGACTAAACATGAAATCTGCCAAAACCTTGAGGACTAAATGTGTAATTTATCCTAAAATATAACTGTTAGGAGAAGAGTTGTTCTCCTTTGATATAGGGCTGAGCATCAGTCTAAAATCGACCGGAAAAGACAAAACCGAAAACCGAAATTCATAAAAAACCTAAACCGAACCGACGGGCCGTCGGGTCGGTTCGGTTTTGTGTCGGGCCATCGGTTCAGTTCGGTTTAGGTGTATTTAGGTATGTTTTTGTCGGTTTTAGGCCAAACCGACCCAAAACCGAAAACATGAAACCGAAACCGAATCGACGGGCTGTCGGGTCGGCTCAGTTTTTGTCGATTTGGTCGGTTTTATCGGTCCGGTTCAGTTTTGGACCTTTGATGCTCAGCCCTACTTTGATAATAACGTGTGGTGATGAGCAAATATAATTATATAAACCACTATCTTAAGAAATAAGAACATGCTATAAATAGCACAATTCACAAAACTTTGTGAAATGTTATTCTTAAAATGTGCCATTAAAAACATATCCTTACATACAAAACCATAAATATATTATAATTTTTATAAAAACAATATTACTTTGAAATATTGAACATGACACTTTACAAGTAATCCGCTCAGGGTTTTGTTTTTGTACATCTACGCAATGGAAAAGATTTAATATAGACCGATTGGATCAATATATCGAGAGGTGTATTTTCACTTTCCATTTTTCATGGTATGCTAATTGGAACATCATTGCAACTACTCAAATAATTTGTGTAAATAAGAGGGTATAAGAGTGCTCAGTGCAGTGTCTCGATCACACGTCATAGGCGATTTTGACCACCTATGGCGTCGCTATGCTACACCGCCCATAGCGTCATAGCCACATTATAGGCATCATTGCCATCCTCCCAACGTTAGTTTTCAAATAAACAATTTTCTATTTTTTTTTCTTTTTCTCGATTGTGACGTTGGCTAACGGTTCAAAAACAACGGCTCCCAAAAAAACCCGCCTTTTCTTCAATAAATACTCAGTGTTACCATATAAACAACCCAACACAATCACAATTTTACATATTTCATACACTTCAATCCTCTTTTAAAAATAAGTAACCAAAACAACGATTGGCTCATGAACAATATATTTCCCCCGTCTTCTTCATCTGCTAATTCAAATCTTTAACACACACTGCACCATTATCCGCCAATTCTATTTTTTCACAACAAATACCATTATTAATGTAATGTGTTTGTTTTAATGAAAATGAAAAATAAAATAAAAATTGAGACGCACCGGCGCCTATAACATGTTACAACCGAAAAAGATGTTTATGTTGTAGGTGTGTTACAGATTACAAGCTACTAAGCGTTATAGAGTACAAGCTACTAAGCCAAGCTCTCTAAGTTTCTAAGGAGGACAAAGACAACCATCATTTGATTCATGTGTTGGTATGAAAGAAAACATTATGTGTCATATTCCTGGTGTAAATGCACTTATTTAGCAAACTTTATTCATAGGGTCAGAAAGAGATTTACAACCCCAACTTTTGGAATATTATCGTGTGTTAATCATTATCACATTCATTCATAATGTTTGTATCTAAAGGCCAGTGCCCCACTTTCAATGGTCCTCCCACAAGAATTCTTTTATCTTCATCCTTAACTGTTAGATTATGTAAAACCCCGTAGGAGATATTGTATTATTGATGCGGTATTTACAGAGTACAAACCCTAATAGACCAAACCCACAGTCTGAGCGGCGAAATCGCGAAAGCTCGGACTGGAGTAGTAAACTAGAAAAGAAAAGAAAACATCAAACATAATAAAAACATAAATTTAGTCGACTCGTAACAAAACCGTACCAACGGTCGACTTTAGTCGACTGGTATCAATGGTCGGCTAAGTCGACTGGTAATAACACCGTACCAACGGTCGACTTTAGGGACTGGTACCAACGGTTAACTTTAGTCGACCGGTAACAAAGCCGTACGAACAATCGACTAACAAACAAACATAAAAATAACTAAAACTTTAAGAAAAAGAAAACAAAAGAAAAGAAAAAATAAATAGATTGGATCTGATAAATCTTCATAAGGACAAAAAGCCAGTAGAAACACCAGGCTCTTGCTCATCAAGAAACAAATCTTCGAGAGTCCTGCTGCCGACCGGCGCCTATAACATGTTACAACCGAAAAAGATGTTTATGTTGTAGGTGTGTTACAGATTACAAGCTACTAAGCGTTATAGAGTACAAGCTACTAAGCCAAGCTCTCTAAGTTTCTAAGGAGGACAAAGACAACCATCATTTGATTCATGTGTTGGTATGAAAGAAAACATTATGTGTCATATTCCTGGTGTAAATGCACTTATTTAGCAAACTTTATTCATAGGGTCAGAAAGAGATTTACAACCCCAACTTTTGGAATATCATCGTGTGTTAATCATTATCACATTCATTCATAATGTTTGTATCTAAAGGCCAGTGCCCCACTTTCAATGGTCCTCCCACAAGAATTTTTTTATCTTCATCCTTAAGTGTTAGATTATGTAAAACCCCGTAGGAGATATTGTATTATTGATGCGGTATTTACAGAGTATAAACCCTAATAGACCAAACCCACAAGTTGGGCTTGGGCCTATCTATTCACTAATACTCTCCCGCAGTCCGAGCGGCGAAATCGCGAAAGCTCGGACTGGAGTAGTAAACTAGAAAAGAAAAGAAAACATCAAACATAATAAAAACATAAATTTAGTCGACTCGTAACAAAACCGTACCAACGGTCGACTTTAGTCGACTGGTACCAATGGTCGGCTAAGTCGACTGGTAACAACACCGTACCAACGGTCGACTTTAGGGACTGGTACCAACGGTCAACTTTAGTCGACCGGTAACAAAGCCGTACGAACAATCGACTAACAAACAAACATAAAAATAACTAAAACTTTAAGAAAAAGAAAACAAAAGAAAAGAAAAAATAAATAGATTGGATCTGATAAATCTTCATAAGGACAAAAAGCCAGTAGAAACACCAGGCTCTTGCTCATCAAGAAACAAATCTTCGGGAGTCCTGCTGCCGTCGTCGGTTAATACCACCAGTATTGTATGAATCATAGTTGCACTTGAAACAAAAAAGCCATCGACGCTTCTTTAATACTTAACCAATGATGTTAACCAATGAATTAAATAATTGGTGTGAAACAAAATTGAAAGTCAACAATGGCTGCAAAAGTAATTGAGGTGATCATAGAAAGAAAAATCAAGACGTGAGTTACAGGGATATTTGGTGATGACTAGGGTTTGACGGGAGGTCTAGAAGCGACGGCTCATGACGGTCTAATAGGTCGCGGACCGAACCTGCTCATGATACCATGTTAGATTATGTAAAACCCGTAGGAGATATTGTATTATTGATGCGGTATTTATAGAGTACAAACCCTAATAGACCAAACCCACAAGTCGGGCTTGGGCCTATTTATTCACTAATATTAACATGGAAAAATTGATGTATTGGAATTGGAAGTGTATAGTACAAGTTGATACAGTTTTGGGTCAATACAAAAGCTATGTAATGAGAAAACTATGTCACTGCGACGAGCATTTTATCACATTTGGTTGCATTTCGAGTACCTTTCGATTCATTACATTCAACAAAACTCATTCAGTCTTGAGTCTTGACTCAGTTTCAATTTTCAAAGCTCAAAGAATAGCATCTTGAACATACTTGAGAATGAGATTCATGTACACCCTCATATTCATTTCGTCTAGGTTAGACGCCATCGTATGTTTCTTTGATAACATTCCATTTGTTGGAAAAAGAAATGGACATCCTATAGGATGCACACACATAATATACAGAACAAAAGAATTTACAAACTCAGGTCTAGGTATGTTGCAACATATTTTCTCCCATTGGATTAATGAGTGATTTGAAATTTTCTCATGATAACCTAAAGATCATGCATACAAACAATGGTAAACAGGAAAACAAGCAGAATGTTTTAGTCACGAACAACACATAAACAGTTAAATCGAGTTTTAATTTTAACAAGTTACACACAAAATGGAACCCTAATGTTAAAAAGATTCTATTCACAGGCTAATTTGGTATCAAAGCTGCTTAAACATATTGCAAACGCTTGGAATGCAGATAAAGGGTACCGATAATCCATAGTAAACATATCTTTCCCAACTTTCCCAAATTGCAAGATCACCTTATCATGATCTGGCGGTGGGGGTTGTGCTTGTGCTGGCTGAGATGTTCCTGGCACTGGCATGGCAGCAATTAGCTGAAAGTTCTTTACAGAAGCAATCGTCACTCGTCCTCTAAAATTCAGACACCAACATTGCAACTGTTCGTGCCACCTGGGTGACTTATTTTTAAGGACCAATGGCAATTTTGACTTTTCACTATCGGGGACGTCGGTTGATGTTGCAGCACCCATGATATCAGAAAACCTGGAGCTGCTGAATTCGGTGGAGCGGTCAAGCGACTTTGAGAAGGACATGCTCCGGAAGGAGTCTTCGAGGGAGCGGGGCGGCAAGAGTTGCTCTGGCTGACCTGGCACAGAGCCACCTGGTTCAAGGGAAGAGACAGGGATTGAGTGCATGACACAGTGCATCCTACGTGGGCCACGTGTGCCAAGCACGTTAAGTTCGTAGGTGATGTGGGCTATGTTGTAGCTGCCACTTGGAACTTTTGGCGAGACTTTTTTGGAATAAAATCTTTTTGATCGGCCTGGAGGTGGGATATTAGCACCAGAATGTGGAGGCTGTGTGTCGTATATTATGAACTTCGTTCCAAGAAAATTAGATCTGTAAAAACAATAAACAAATGTTTCTAAAAACTTTGAAACTTTAAGCAAGGTCTAACAATCTTTGAATCCACAAACCAGATAAAAGATGAACGCATAACTCTAAAAAATAACATTTCACATCATTCCATGGGATTAATGGTGGCACTTTCGACTCATTACTAATAATAGGCTGAATATGTGTTCTGTTTTATCGGGTCAAAAAAGTCAAACTAAAAGGAATAGCTAAAGGGAACCGGTCTGAGTAGAACAAGTGAAATTCAGGCAAAGTTGGTTTATTTAAAACTTTGTAGTAATTTTCTTCTTGTAATCATAATGTATGCATTGATTATTTATAAAAACACACAAAAGAAAGGTTTATGGGTCGACCCAACCTGACTCGGACTGTTTCAACCCATACAAACAATGATTCATTTTAGTTTTCTAACCTTGTTACCCAATCCACCCATCTTGCCACCTCTACATGGATCCATCGCATCATATATCTGACCATAACGACAATTATAATTGAAATTGTTGGATTTTAATACCTGAGCTTTCCGATATAAGTATCGCTTGATCTTGAAATGTTTTCAGCATCCATTGAGATTACATATTCCGTACAAGTAGTTCTTCTAGTTCTTTTTGCAGAGAGCAAAAACTTCCCATTTTCAACTAGCAAAGCAGCTGCAAAACCCAAGTCAATCTTTATAACCAGAAAGGGTAATTTAACAAAATATCTTTGTCTTGATTGTAAGATCTTAGAAACCAACTCTCTTCAAAAACAAAATCACACCCATATGCCACATGCGCTATAACAATTCCATATTATGGGTCTAGAACAAGGAAATGTTGCAATTTACAAGTGACAAGGGTGTGTTTGAATTTTCTGTTTAGAAACATTTTCCTATCAGTTTTTAACTGTTTGAAACTTTGAATAAACCGATTATGCTTCTTAATTATCTGATCACTTAATTCAAAAATCCAATTTCATACTAGGCAAAGCTGATTATCTTAGGATAAAATATAATTACGTATTTATCCGTTCTTTTAGCTTAATTTCATACCCTTTCACTCTGATTACACATAACATAACTCTGATTACAAAAATCCAACCTAAATGAATAACATATACCTGGGCTAAGACACAGGAAAAGATGATATGTCAAGTTCGATTTATCCCTCTTGATGAAACATTGAATAGTAACGTCACGTGGCCCCGGCTGAAACATTTCGTAATCATCAGTAATCATCACAAAAAAGTTCATGCATATTTAGATGTTAAAGGTGTAAAATGGTAAATACCTGCTTTAAAGAAACTGGGAAAGTAAGCTTCCCACAAGACTCGGGAGTTCTAACGATTTCCTTACACATACTCCTCCACGACCTACAAACCGCAGCACAAGCAACTACATGTTTTCTTGCAGGCCATGTGCTTTCACTCTCTTCTAACCTCTTAATCACATCAAAAAGAAGCTCAGGAGGGAGATTAGCCCATCGACTATTTTGGACCACAAGCGACGCCTGATTATCACTTAAATCATTAATTGAACCTTGTGATTTCCCTCTGTTGTGAAGCCCTGAAAGCCTCACATCAAAACTACGCCTCGATAAACTCCCAAACCCATCTCTTACATCACGAACTATGCTACGAAACGACATTTTTTTATAATTAATTATTGAACACAAACTCTTTCAATGGCTGCAAAACAATCAAACGAAATTTTGGTCAGTCTTGTAGTCTATGATGATAATTATGAGCATAAGGGTAAATGGGGAACACAGAATAGTGGGTAAAGAACATGAAAAGATGCGTATATCATGCTTTTAAGATTCAATCTAAAGTTAACCTAATTCATAGAACTAAAACCATCAACGGAACCCTTAGAACTCATTACTAATCAGAAAGTATCATCATCAAACTAAATGACTTCAGCACGCAACAACAACAACAACAACAACAACAACAACAACAACAACAACAACAAAATGCCATAATAATGTAACGAAATCAAAATAGCTTAACACCTATAAATCAGTACAGACTTTGACCTTCTTAAAAACCATGATACATACCACTGTTTTGTATCAAATATTTGTCAAGAAAGTGTAAGAGTAAGAATTAGGGAAAATGTAGAATGATGAAATGAGAATCTAGCTTAAATTCATTCTGTAGTTTGTATATAAATAATTAGAGTAGCAATAATGTTTGTCCCACAATATTTTGACCTACACAGCCAGTAGGATACTTCTGGCAATGAAAAAAGTCAATGACTTACCTCTCACCAATCTATAAAATTCATTTTTTTTATTTTTTTTAACATTTTTTTTCAGCAAAAACCAGCATCCATTATCTAGGCAAGTTTCATACATCTAAATAATTATAAACAAATATTTATTTAATCAATTCTGCATCATAGAAGATGCAAACAACATAATTAAACATAACCCATATCAAAACTAAACCAAATTCCCAATAAAAACTTAAACTTTTGTAATCACTAACCTTAAAAAGTCAAAAAAAAAAAAAGCAAAATTGCAGTAAAAAAGGCAAGAAAATAGATATATACCTTTAAAACAAGAAACCCATGAAACCCTTTTGAAATGAAGGTCAGTTGTTACACCATATACACTTTTTATAAGAAATTGTATAAAAAATTTTATTGGGACATTTCATCGAACAGTTGGTAGAAATGGAGCAGATCAAAAAGACAAAAGAAAGTAGTTGAAGACGAACAAGATATACATTTCTCTCTCATTAGGACTTAGTAATAAAATGTAGTACAATAACTCTAGTTCAACTAACTAGATTGAAAAGTCTTAGGGTTATTAAATTATTTTTTTAATTTTTTGTAAAATATAGGTGGTGTAATTAGTTTTGATGTATTAATTGGAGTAATGAAGAAGGTGCGGTGTATTTAATTCGTTGATAATTGTTTTTTAATGGAATATATAAGTGTGTGAAAACATGATTAGTTGTCTTGAAATGATAAGGCTATATAAGCGGGTATTTATGTATAACGGCCATGTATACCGGTAATAGTTGGGTACTTTATTATCATCACGCGTGGTAGCCATTATACACTGACGCATACCGTTCATGATTGTTGCCTTTAGGATAATGTTTGGTGGTCATAACCACCGAAACAAGTGCACCCCTTTTTCTTCTCAAACGGCTAAAACCTTCCTCCCAACGGATATATGTTGGACATATATTTAAGTTGGTTTTTATGTTCATTTATTGTGCATTAAATACATAATTACTTTAAATACAGAAACAGCAGATTGTTTAATATGGTTTAAACATTGCCCAATGGGCAGTATTTAGCAAAACCCATCTATAAATACCTCATATTCCATCATTTGTATTCACCACTTCAAATATCATCTTTCTCAATATCTATACAACTTCAAACATCATCTTTCTCAATATCTATACAAATAAGGAGGAACAACGTCATAGGACGACCTCATATGAACTCACAAACAAACGCTACAAGTTGTAGGATAAATCAAATCGACAAACGCACATCAAAGCCTTCCTGCCGATTTGGTCGAACACCTTTTTCGTGGAGCTTATTTAAGTTTCTTATATGTATTATATGTATGGTGTTTTTAATTTTTAATATAATGTTTTTAATTATTAATGAAAGCTTTTTAGTTTTTATTTAAGTTTGTTTAAACAAATGAGTTTGGTGGTGACCGGTGATCATTACACCTGTTTGGTGGAGTGTTAACTGATGATGTGGCACTGGGTTGGTGACCATTACTCCTAGTCTTATATTTGTGAAGTTGCAGTTCTTGTGTGACCATTAATGCAACATTTAAGAGTGCAAGCTGCAACCACAGTTATAAGCGTGTGTTACACTCGTCACGTCAATTTTTGCCCTATAACATTTTCCCATAACCAAGCAATAGGCTCTTGCGAGCATCAGTAGTCTCTCTCTCTCTCTCTCTCTCTCTCTCTCTCTCTCTCTCTCTCTCTCTCTCTCTCTCTCTCTCTCAAACACACACATCTTTCAAATCAAATTATAAGAAAAAAAACATTATCGTAATGTATATTATATATTCAAGTTTAGTTTACGTAAAGAAAGAAAATAAATAATCAAATGAATAAAATGTTAAAGTAAATATACTTCAAGAACCTAAATATAACTTTATTATTATTTAAAAAATATATTATACATCTTCTTCCTTACTTCCTGCCTCTTCTCGTTTGTACACATAGTAAAACACACACACACCAGAATACACTCACAAATACAAGCCCAAACACTCACACAAGCACCTCTATAATGACTCACCAACGCAGGCAGCGGCGTTATAGGCCCGTAAGATGCACTATAACAGGTTGTGTCCCACTTTACCGTGTGCTATAAGGGTTTATTAACCATTGTGAGAGAAAAAAAATTGTGGGTTAGAAAAAAAATGATAAAAATTGAGGATTAAAAAATATTATATTACCTTATTGGCATATGCTATTATCCTATTACCATTTCTAATTAGTGATATATTATTAATTATTGTAGTTCTCATTTAACAAGGCTTTAAGGAAATATGTTTTCTTCTCATATGTAGTTAAAATATTGAATTATGATGGTAATTTATTTATTAATCTAATTTCTTATTCCAAAATCATTTCACGTCATTATTTATTAATCTACTTTCTTTTTACGTGTAGTTAAAATATTAAATTGTGAGGGTTTGTGTATAGTTATGTTATAACCTCAAAAGATGGCGTGATAGTCTATAATACGCTGATGACATGGTTCGATATATACATTATGAATAACTTTTATAACATGACAAAATGTTTTTATACTTTTGTAGGGGTTGTCATGTCAGAAAAGCTATTTATGTTGATACAAAAAATAAATGTAAGTTATTCATATGGACAATTAAGAAAGCACGTTGTTCATACCTGTAAGTTATTCATTTTGAGCATTCATATAATTGTAATCTTCAAGTAAGAGTGAAAGGATAATCAGTAATCTTGTATTATTAGAAGTTTCAACTTGTTATAAGACAATTTAATGTAGCCAAACTTATAATTCAATTATAATTATAGCTTAATAAGTTTATTCGTTTTGATTTGCAATCGATGTAAATAGATCAGCGCTTAATTTTTTCGTAGAATCATATAGGTTTGTTATAGATTCGATCGTTTACTAATTGCACTAGCATTTGTAAGTCAATATTCTTTAAAGAGTAAATGGCATCCATAAGTTATGGAGACATCTTTATGCTTTATGTTATTAGGATACTTATACAGTTATACTGACATTAGGGATGGAGGATTTTGTGATAAACGAATAAAATTATACTTGTGGGGCGGATGGTACAAATTTGTTACATTCAGAACTTGTGCATAATTTAAAATCAATGCGAGGACAAACTAGTTTTAAAGAAATGAGGTCATTTAAGTCGAATAATCCAAATAATTAGTCTCCTAATAAAATTTTGTCCATGAGAATAAAGTAAACAAAATAACATATTTTTTCTACACACTTAAAACATTATAACTAGATTAATTTAGCTTTATGCAATGTGATTGCCTAAAGTTAGGAGATTATCATAAAAATAAGTAAAAATTTGTAATTATTAAAAGAGTAAACTGAAAAGATCATCCTTTGCCGATACTATTGGCACTAATCATTCCTACGTGGTGAAACGTTTGGCATAATTCATACTTTTCTTGCTTAAATTACAATTTTACCTCTAATCTAACTTCCCAAACACCCCTTTTCCTCTAACACCCGCTAAATAAATTTCAGATCTTCTTCCCCACACATATTCGTACATACACATACACACACATTCAAACAAAATTCTATCTCTCTCTTTTTTCTTCCAACCATCACCATGTTATGAGAGATAAATGATGGCACATGAGTTACACGTGAGTTTCCTACACTTCACCATAACTAACTTTGGCGCTGAAATTTCCATTTAAATACCATTTTGTTCTTCATTTACATTTAGTTGTTAATTGTAGTTATTGTAGTTCTTTTAGAATTCTCTCTGTAAACTCATAAACATTTAGTTCAATTGAAGTTTTCGATTTCAAAACTGTATTTATTTCTCTTAAATTTCCAATCCCTAGCATAGATCTTCTTCCAATATGTTATAGATTCAAGAAGATTATATCACACTAATTACCACAAATATCATCATCCCATTGCTATCATCATTATAATCACAACCCAACAATTAGAAAATATCATAAACTACAATTATCAACCATTTGTGGCCAAACCACCGGATGGTCAATCTAGTAACCACATAGCCACTGGTCTACCCACTTGAAACCAAATCGAAAACAAACAATATCGTCCAACAACTCTACCATTGAACCATGACACAACCAATCTTGATGTTGACTATTCAAATTTTAGGTGTTTGGTTTATGATGGGTATCGGTTGGAGATGGTAACCTGGGTTGGTAGCAATGGTTGGTCTTGGATTTTGGGTTATGATGTTTTAGATTCTAGTCAATTTATGCTTGATTTCAAATGGAGTATGTGAAATTATTAGCAATTATTGAATTAACTTCAAGTGGGTTTTGTGATTTATCATCTTAGCAAATTTGAAATGCCCATAGATAAAATAATAATAATAATAATAACAATAATAATAATAATAATAATAATAATAATAACAAATGTACTTAAAAGACAAATAACTATAATTGTTTCGGGTATTAACAAGTTGAATAACAAAGAAGTTGATGAGATGCTCGTCACCTAATCATTTACGAGCACTATCGTTCCCTCTTTTCACCTCCTCAATCTACAAGCCTCAACATCCATATAGCCTAACATGCAAAAATGGTAACTGAGCATGGTAAGTCCTAGTGACTTAATGAGTAAATGTTACTAAAGGCTAAATGTAAGATGTAACGTGATATGATCATTAAATCTATATCTTATACTGATTGAAAATAAAGTTAGGTAAAGGTTTCGAGCAAGTGACTATACTAAAATTGAAGCTAATACGAACAGGAACTGAGTCGATATATGAACTCGATACTAAAAGTGAATCTATAACTAAATGAAGTCTGTATTCATTTCCTAAGCTGAATCTGAGACTAAATCTAAAATTGAGACTGAATTATACTAAATTTGAATAGTCATTGAACTATTGTAATTGAACTGATGACTGATTTATACCAAGATCAAACTGATGACAGAAATTCAAATGTGGGATAAGGTTGTATAATGGAAGTGAGTTGACATAGATGTGATGGGGAGCCTTAGGAGAGATTCAAATTTAAATTTGAATATGAAATGTGAGAAAAGAAAAGAGATAAGGTAGGTTGTATGTGAGGGAGGTTGTATGGATGGGAGAGTGATGTGATGGGGAGCCTTTGGCTTGGATTCAAATTGAATGTTAGAGTGTGAGTGTGTGAGTTGGCAAGTGTGTGAAGGAAGCTTGGTTGTGTGTGTGAGTGTGTGAATTTTGAATTTGAATTGTAGAGTGAGAGAGAGAAGTGTGTAAGAGAAGCTTTATGTTGTGAGTGTGAGTGTATGTATTTTAAATTCAAAATGGAGAGGAAAGGGAATGTGGTGATGTATTTGAATTGTAGTGATGTGTTTGAATTGTAGTAGTTAAGAGAGAATGTGATGAAAAATATGTTGATGTGGAGAATGTGAGAATGTTGGGGGACAAGAAGTACAATCAAGTACATGGAATGTAAGGAAATATTAAGAGGATGTTGAGGATAAGGTTTGGAGGGATTTTGAAATGGTTTGAAGGTTTATTTGGTGCAGGTGTTAATCAAACGATTGATTAAGGTTTTATCACATTTTCATTAAGAAAGAAAAGATTAGACAATGATGATTATGGATTGTGATTTTTCACCATTTGACGTAATCAATAATCATTTTGATGCAAACAAGCTAAGTGCTTTGCATCAAAGTAAAGCATATCCCATAACGGGAAAGGATGCATTTACGTAAAGGGACCTTTGACTTTGTTTGACCAATAAGGGAGTAAATCCGTTATGTGATTAGAGAAGACGTAAACACAAATTATCGTCATATGAATACTTTCACTTGATGTCACGTGAAAGATATGAGTTTCCTTAGGTTTAGAAAAGCCTTGGTTAGAAGCGTTTAATAAAATACTTGAGTTGATGTTTTGTCAAAAATGGGAGGTTGTGATTTTGAATCCCTCTAAGCATAAAACCGGTTTCGAGTGTTCCTAATGAAGCACTTATCATATTCATACCTGCAATGAAAGATCCACATTTATCGGGTAAGGGGAAGCCGAATTTCAAAAATCAAGATGCTTGGGATACAGCGTCTGGCGCGCTGGAGCACCAGCACGCGCCAGACCCAGTTCCTGGGTCGCTTTGGTTTTTCGCTAAAGTTTGTGATTTTATGTGTTGCAAATGTATATTTATCATCATTAAAATATAAAGAGACCTAATTAATGTGGTCTCAACAAAACCGTTGATGTGTGGTTTTGTGACCTTACAACAGGTTTTACCTCTCAAGGGATCTCAAGAGGCTTACAACCCCACCAGGCAGTGTACCTGACCGATGTAGTATAGGATAGTGGTAAGTACGGGAGATTGATTGTTCTCTCACATGTAATAGTGTTCGTTAGGATAGAAAAACTACTCTAATAGGTCTAAGGGTGAAGGAAGATTCTTTTTGTATTTTTATGTTTTTATGAAAAGCAAGTAAAATCTCGGTTTTGAAGGAGTGGGCGGAATTAGTTGCTAGTCAACTAACCCAAGGTAACTAAAATTGCAAATAAAATAAAATAACTAAACTATTTGGTTGTGAAAACAATATGGAGAAAAGTGTGTTTACTTAGACTTCATTACTCCCTAGCTATCTTTTACCGGTTAATTGATATGTATGTTACTTGTGTGGATGAAGGGTGTATTCCTAATAACTCATGGAGTGGCATACATATCTCTCCAATTCTATGAGCTCTTATCTCCTCCTATGCCATGCACGGCACAACCATAGGGATTGTAAACAGTGGCTCATGCGTTAAATACTACCTTAATAGCCTAGTATGCCTTGGCTACATGTTTCCCAAGACGTTCAAGCACGTTACCATAAAGGAGGTTGGCCAGATTTCTTGAGCCTAACATTGATGGAACAATCATCCCAACAAACAACAACACACACCAATTAACCAATAATTAATAGTTAGGTTTCATTAGATCTAAGCAAACACTAGAGAATTTAGCTACACATGTTAATTAAAAGACAAGCAAAAGAGATAATCAACCAACACATAGACATATTGATTGAATTAAAGTGAAGACTTATCTTTAATTAAGCATGAGGGTTCCAAGGGTTGGAAACCCTAAAAAGTACAGAAAATTCGTCTTTAGGGTTTGCCCTAAAAGTTCTCCACAAAGTTCCACACTAATGAATGAAAATTAGAAAACTATATATAGATTTTACACTCTGACGGCGTCAGGTTATAAGGGCTGACGCCGTCAGCTCGCCGCCATTAGGTTTCTCGGATGGCCTAGATCCACTTCTGACGCCGTCACCTTATAAATCCTTCTGGGCCGTCACTCTTTAACTTTACTCCTGACGGCCTACTTTTCCTAACACCTGACGGCGTCAGGTGTTAATTCCAAAATTTCCTCTGGCCCGTCATTTGAAAATTGGATTCCACTCTTTTGTCAAGGCTTTCTGACGGCGTCACCTTGTGACTTCTGACGCCGTCAGGTTGTAAATCTTCATCTTTTGAGACTTTGTCGTTTTCTTCACTTTTATGCTCCAAAAACGTCCGAATATGCATGTTTTCCAGAATTCCTCTCAAAAGTACCTAAAATGACAAAAGGAACGATTTAGGGCAATATTTGATCACATTTATACGAATTAGGGCTTAAATGACCCCCTAAAAGCGTAACACTTTTCGTCTCATCAAATACCCTTACACTTGAGATTTGCTTGTCCTCAAGCAAATGAGCTTTTATTCCAATCAAAATATGAGTTAGGGGTCATTTAACACGAATATAAAAGTAATTACAACAAATAGTTATTAGACCCTAATCATAACAAGCACGGAAATCATACACTAGCACCTCACAAATAGTGTTTGGATTCTCTCATCTCTCAAATGTCATAGAATTATATCTCATAAATGAAAACGGAAAATAACACTCACTACCTGTCATAGCAAATAGATTACCATAGGCTTGGGAGAGGATCAATTACTCCTCCACTAGGCGTAAGCACCTAAGATAAACTATCAAAGAGGGCTTTCCAAAGGGTTGTAACGTAAGGTGTAGGGATATGATAAACACGGTTTGGTTGGAATAAAGGGTATTTTAATGGTGGCAAGTTAATTATCATGATCAAATACATGCACTCTACATCGTTGCTTAAGTCAAGACTCGACTCAATCTTAAACTAAAAATGAAATAACAAAAACTAAAAAGAAACATAAAAGGAAACGGGATGGTAGTCCGTATGTTTTTCTCTTTTCTTTTTCATATATTTTTTTTTATTTTTCTTGATTTTTCGATTTTTTTTCATACATTCTTGACCTACCATCCAAAATAATACATCATAGGGGAGTTGCATTCCCCTTACACTTGAATCTTTACATAACTTTACAATTATTATTCTAATGACTCGAATTAAGATAATTGAAAAACTTGGAGTACTTTTAAAATATTTAGCACATATGGGGGTAATAATGTTGTTCTTCCCCATTACTCCATTACACTAGTACTTTACCCATGAGTCCCAATCGTCCCAAAACAATATGTACAAGGATATGACTTAACTTAGCAACCATGTAATTGACTAGATAATTAACTGAGGGTTTAACAAATGTTTTCACAATAATGCACCAAAGGTGGGTGCATACAAGGTAGGCTAAGGCGATATGGGTGTACATTTAGTGGGGTGTAACAAATTCTCACTTTGAGTAAGATGCTCAAAGGTCGAAACGAAAGGATAGGCTCGGAGGGGTGTACTAGGGGTATCGTGTACCAAAAATGGATACAACGCAAAGGGTGTGGGAGAATTACTTGACCAATGAAGTCAAAGTAATTATAACAAAAATACGGGTGTAAAACAATGGGTTAATCCTAATGCCTCTTATCATGTAGTAAATCTTAACTACACGAATGTAGTCTCACTTGTGGATTTGAGTTGGTCCTAACGCAAGTTCTAGAATCTAAATGCTACCGGTACTCACATCATAGCACCAAAGATGGGTGCTTTTCCTACCAATTCTAGGGGCGAACCTCACATATTTGGGGTGGAAAATTTTTTAGTGGTACGGTTTTTTGTGCTAGTCATACAATTCCCTATCCATGAGACGCTCATTAAGACTAAGGTTTCACTTCTAGATGTTGTAAAAAAATTTAAATTGTCGCTAAAATTGCCCTAACAAATATTTCTCTTGGTTTTATTACAAATTTACTATCAAACAAAGCCAAACATCAAGCGTAAGTGTATTCTCAACGATGCCTTCATTTACCCCCCTTACACTTAAACCGAACATTGTCCCCAATGTTCAAATAGAAGATGTAAAAGTAAATAAAATGAAAGAATGAAATCAAATACTCCCTTGAATCGTTTGATGTGGATAGTGAGGTAACACGGTTAGATCTTCTTCCAAGAAAGACGAACGCTCAAAGCTTCCCTTCCAAAATAATAAACGTCTTCTTGTCCAAAATAACCTGTTAACCTGAAAAAGATAAAGGCCAACCTCGCATAAAATCGGCGGTAAAATCTACATAATAGGATATAATGCTTGTGGGATGAATATTTTGCAGAATTCCTGGAGATTATAAGTTAAAGAATTAACAAAACTTTTTAGGTTTCCGGAAGAAATACAAAACTTTCAAAAATTGTAGAAAATTTTAACCTGACGCCGTCAGGTGTTATGCCTGACGCCGTCAGAATGATCTGATAGAATTCTCATGTTAAATTTCCGGAAAAATTCTGGAAAAACTAGATCTTACTTCCTGGAATTCCTGCAAAAATTCATTATGACTCGATACAAGCATTTGACTCAAACAAATACTAATATGTACGTTAATTTACATTGTTACGATTCATGTTCATTCGTTCTTTATAAACCGATTTAGATTTCCCTTACACTTAGCTTTTCACAATTTAGTTTGAAGCATGAATCAATAACAAGAAATATAACTTACATACGGAAACAAATAAAATCAAATAAACAAACAAACAAACACAAAGCATGGGTTGCCTCCCAAGAAGCGCTTTTCTTTATTAACGAGTCTTGTAGCTAGACTCAAAGTCACCGTACATTACATGACTTCGTCGTTGTATTCCGGTCCTAATTTCAAACAATCCTTATAGAAACCGAATATTCTTCCCATGACATAGTCTACTCCCCTACGTCTATCCTCATCGTTCCTATACTAAACTGCTTGTTTGAGCTCCTTTTCAACATTGGACAAGTGTTGGAATTGCTCTATCTTATATGGCATTTGGTAGTTCACTTCGTCGGTCTCATCCTTAAATTTAACTATTCCTAAGGAAGGTTCATGAGTCATTCTAGAGACCTCGATAAATGGCTTGCCTAAAACTACTTGGGTTACACTTGCGTCGACTATTAGGCGGATATCTTCTACAATCACAAAGTCGGTGACATAAGTAAAGTTTACTACATAAACCGGTAATCCCTTATCTCTCCCCGTGAAGTTACTAATCCATCCCTTATCGGGGAGCACCCTATACCTAAGTTGGTTTTTCATTATCAAATTGTATTGGGCTCTAGTCATGATGTTTATGGGCGATCTAGGGTCGATGTAAGCTTTCCATATATGCAAATGTCCGATGTTGCATAGTATGTTGAGATTAGAAGGATCGCCCACTTTGATAATCAGGTTAGCTAGGAAGTATGGGGTCTCGGAGTCATCGAATAGATTCTTATGATATGCTCGCTCTTCCCTAGTTAGTAACCTATTGAAGTAGTCCTCTTCCTTCTATTACGCTAATCATAGCTTTTCTATCATCCTCTACTCCCTTATTCTCATCCTTTGATTCACTATCATCCTCACTCCTATCAATTGGTCTAATGGTAACAACGTTGACGAAGTGGACATGTTTGGATGAAGAGGGGTCTTTGATTTGGGGTCCACTATTGGTGTTCCTAGCGTCCTTATGTGGGGGTGATAGCACTTGGTTGTTGAGGGCCTTCAACAAGTTGTCAATCTTATTGGTCATCTCTACTTGTTGTTGATTGAATTCGGATGTGAATTTAGCTATACGAGCTTCTTGAGATGCCATAAAGTTGGACATCAATCCTTCGAAGTTGTTGGTACTACCATAGTTGTTGGAAGGATTGTTGTTGAAGGTACGGTT
>LBNU01014342.1:26890-39065 GCA_014162995.1 Artemisia annua | reverse complement strand
GATACTCGCTAAGAAACAATACTCGCTAATAAAGCTCCCCTACTCGCTAGGAAAAAGCATACTCGCGAGCTATCAAGGATACTCGCTAGAACAGTCAGCTTACTCGCTGGAGATCAAGGATACTCGCTAACATTAAACATCCATACTCGCTAGTTCATAAACTCGAACCCATACTCGCTGATACAAATACCATACTCGCTATTATGGGGTTTTATGATTTTTTCAAACTCGCTAAACCCTCATCTCCATACTCGCTAAACCCTAAAAAAATAGTATTGTTCGAATTTTTTGAAAGCAAAACGTATAATCTTTGATCCTTAACGAGTATTAATGATTCTAAACACCAAAAAACCTTTAACCTCAAACCAAACGAACCTTTCTTGTTGAGTACGAAACCAAACGACCCTAATAATAGCCTAACGACCCAAACCAATACAAAAGTAAATCTAAAACAACCTAAATCTATCCCTTGGCCATTGATACCACTTGTAGGAGCCCGAAAACAACCTAAATCACGACCTTCTTCACCTAAATCTAGAGAGAGAAAGAGAGATGTAGAGAGAGAGAGATGGGAGGATCATGAGTGTGAAATAAGAACTATGTGTTATTACCAAATGATCAACCAAACCTCAAAGTGAGGTTTACAATTCTTAATATAGAGCTAGGCATGTTAGCTTTCATGCTTATACAAGTTTAGCCCTTGTAGTTCTATCTTTCTAATAAACATGAACAAACTACTTTGAAATACTTTCTTACGCAACCTATTACACGATTCAAGAATATAATGACCGACACTTCATAATATAAAAATACGATGCTAACAAGTATNAAATTAGTATGTTGTATTATTATTTTTAATGAGTGAAATGAATTTAATTTATTTAAAGAAATGAATAAAAAAATAAATGTGTAAGCGGTGGGGCCCGAATGAAGAGGTTGAGATTAGTTGTTGAGGGAGGGGGGTTAGTTGTGAAGAGGTGTTGGGTGATGTGGCACCCCGTGGGGCCCGAATGAAGAGCCAAAGCTCCCCAACCACACCTAATGCTCTAATGCATTCTTGAGTAATTTGTTTTTTATGCTCAACTATTGATCATCATATATTTAATGCACCTTAACGAGGACAAATTATAGAAAAGTTGTGGACCAAGATCAAAGTTATGAATATGAAGTGATGGTTTCTAAATACTAGTGGCCTAACCAGTAAATTGATAAGTACCAAATAGAAGAGAAAAATTTGCATTGATTGTACAGTTTCAGAAGTAATTACAGCCGCACATTTAAGATGCACCTACAAAATAAGATGCATCTCCCATAAAATTCTTCATCTTCATTTAAAATGTGTCGCTACAAACATTTCTCATTCTTCTTATTTTATTTTCTCTTCTTAGTGGATCCATATTCTGAAGCGTGAACTTATCTTGCCATTGATGGAGACATTATCACTGGAGCAAGTTGCAACACATCTACCCGAGGTAACATGAGCGCTCCATGATTTGTAGTAGAGGTGGAAATTTTGACTCATAGACTTACACATGGGTCAACTTGGTTGTGCTTGAGTTCAAACATGTCATGTTAAAAAACTAAATAATTAAAACCAGAACTGCTTAAAGGGGTTGATAGTCACCAAAGTTTATTAATGCACGCAACCACTTTAAGTGTTTTTTCTTTTGCAAATCATTATTCTTTAGTGTGCATCAACCATTTTTTTCCCATTTGAGGTGTGTATCATTACGGGTCAAGTTCGATACATTTGAATGAATAATCACTTCAAAATGTATCGAACTCGACCCATTATTCTTTAGACCGTATCATTTTCTTCCTTCCTTTGACTGTATAGACTTCTAGTTTATTCTGTTGTGTGTATCATTGCGGGTCAAGTTCGACGCATTCGAATGGATAATCATTTAAAAATATATCAAATCTATAACTCAAAAGTTTAGCCCTACAATAGGATATACTGTATTAGAATTAGAAGTTTAAACAATCAATAGGAAAGGAAAAAGTTTGATACACGGCTAAAGAATAGTGAGTGAAGTTCATATCAATACACTTACAGAACATTTTCCCAAATTGTTATTGTAACAATACTGTTTTTGTTAACTGTAATCATAATCAACCTTCTTTCATATCTTTACTAAGGACCAATATTCTAGCCCTACATTAGTTAAGTAAGCAATGCAAGTGTTTCTGGGTTAACCTGGCCTTTTCTTTTTGACCCATTACCTAACCTGCTCAATCCGGACAGGTTCTATATGTTGAACATAATTGATACCTGGTTATCTAAAAAAAAGGCGCTATCTAGCCCTACATCAGTTGAAGTAAGTAATATAAGTGTTTGCAGGTTAACCAAACCGACCCCTATTTCATTTTGACCCGTACCGAACCTGCTCAACCCAGATGTTATGTGACTTTATGTGTTTTGCGACACATAAATACTTTATTTTGCAGAATTTCTGTGGGACTGCAGGGTGAATGGACTCCAGAGGATATAATGGAGCTGCTGCAGAGCCCTCCTTTTCGCCAACAAGTTGATTCCTTCACTTATGTGAGGATCTATATCCAATTTTCTTGTATCTTTGTCCAACTGTTTTACAATTAATATCTTAATGTTGTTTGTAAACTGATCATCAACATGGTCTATGCAGGTGCTGAAGACTGGTCAAATAGATCTGACTCAATTTTAGCTTCTTTTTCCTTTCCAATTTTATCCGTTTAAGAAAGAGAAAAAACACAAACCAGAATCGACCCATTCAATTGGGTAGGTATTGTCACCTCAAACATTATTGAAATTGTACCGGTAGAATCTATTTTCTGGTTTTGATTTGACGGATTGTTTATTTTAACAACTTCTAAAGTACCAATTATTTTTCACTACAGACAAGTTCACGGTCCTATCTTTTCTTGAGGCTCTTGAAGATTCTGTTACAAAATCATCCAACTCTGAGGAGGCAATAGGAGTAGACTCGATTTCACAAACTGATCGAATGGATGACGACCAATAGCAGTCGACTTGTTGTCAACACTTTGTCTCCATTCACATTAAGAAATTGTGTCACAGATTCGTGGATACTTCTAGTGTTGTTTTCAATTTTTATAGTCTCATCCGTGTACACTAAATTTAGTAAAAATTTCAGCCAATTCAACTTTTATTATACTCTTTCTATTAGGCGAAAGAAAGGTGCAATTGCAAGATTTTTTTAAGGGTCCTCGTTTTGAATGTTACTTTTTTTTGGTAACCATGGTTTTCGATCTTTTGGTTGACTAATCCACGGGGTTTGAACTCACCGTCACACAGATTCAAACCGGGTAAAATGCAAGAATTGAACCTGAGACAGTCAAACATTTTTGGGGGTGTTTGGGATTGCGTTATAAAAATGCAAATAATCAGTTTTGAGCGTTTGGGAAGAACAAGAGGAAAAGTGATTTTTACAGTTATGAACTGTGGAAACTATTAACCAAAGATATATATAAAGGGTGATGATTTGGCCACCACATTTTTTGATTTGCACACCAAATATACAAGCAAATAAAGCTTTGATTTGTATATAGTACAACTGTCTAAAGCTGTGATAAGTGTGTATGAATAAAAAAAAATGGTGGGCAAATCATTACCCATATATAAACCAACTAGAATCAAGAATTTAGCTCTCCAGAATAAAAGGACAATTTTAAAAATGAACTGTGTGAGAGAGAGTGTAAACTTCCAAGTGAGAAAGCAAAGAGAGAAAAATGACATGAATGACAGTGGATTTGAGAGGACCACGTTCATTGGAAATAGAGAACAATACAATGGCAAGCAACTAGGAGCTAATTATACCGGTGGGAAACGTAACTCATCGATATCGTTTATGTTCTACAATTACCCGGAGGAGTGGGGAATGGGGAAACTTTGGATGGTATTCAAAAAATATGGTACCGTCTTCGACATGTTCATGGTGCAAAGAAGACTAAGAAACGGAAAGAGATATGGATTCGTTAGATACAAATTCGTGAGAGATGTGGAGAGTTTATTGGGACAGCTTCAGAAAATAAGGTTTGGAGAAGAGTTCTTAAGGGTGTTTGTAGCGTATGATAGAAAAGGTAAAGACTATGGAACGAGGGGTGATGTTGGTGGAACCGGAAATAAATACACAAATAGGAACGAGGGAATGAAAGGCAATGGGATGTATACAAGCAACTGTGACAACCGTAGATTCGTTGACGTGGTGAATGGTAGAAAGATAAGAGGAGAAGGAATCAACATAGGCATAAATGCAAACATGGCGGGTGCACGACCAAAAAATGGTGGCATGGAAGCAAACGGTTTAGGGCGTACACATGTGAAGAATGATGATTTCGAAGTACGAATGGAAACACAGAGAGATGAGAGATGTATTGAGATTGAGGACCACGAGATTAATAACGAGATAATGGGTAGAAGCGTGGTGGGGGAGGTGAAAGCAATGTGCTTCCTCACTAAACTACCAGCTTTGTGTGATGAACAAGGTCTCAGTAAGGTCGAGATCAAGCTACTGGGAGGGCTGGAAGTTTTGCTGGTTATGGAGAACAAAGAAACAACAGAAAATGTTCTACAAGATAGAGAGCATGGATTGCGGAGATGGCTACATAAGCTGAGGAAAGGCGACTCTATAAACAGGACCTCAGGGAGGATAACATGGATTAATGTGATTGGAGTCCCCGTTTTCTGCTGGAGTGAAGCACTGTTCAAGAAGATTGCAGGCCTCCATGGAACCATACTGGGTTTGCAAAACTGCACTTTGGAAGGTAACCAAAACACAGTCTTCGGGAGGGTCCAAATTCATACAATAAACCAAGGTCTGATCAGGGAGGAAATTAGCATTAAAGTCAAAGGGAAAATTCACAAAGTATGCGTAGTAGAGGAAGTACGAGATATAACCTGTTGGAATATGCAGGATGTTGTTTCCAGCGAACATGTATCAAAGATAGGGGACGTAGAAGAGGAAAAGGTGGGAGAGAATGATATGCAAATTGATGAGGAGGAAAGGGAGGATGATGGTGACTCGAATGGTGAAGAGGGTGAGTCTAGCGATGAGGAGAGGGGTGACGAGGAAGTTGTTGCAAAGGAAGTTGAAGGTGATGGTGGCGGTAGTATTCCGAGCAGTAAATCCGGTGGTCGGAAAAATGAGAAAGACGAGGGGTCTAGATTCTCGGGGGAGGTGAAAGTAAAAAATGTTATCGAGGCAGAAGTGGGTATTCCCACAGAAAAGTCGGCTGTGAATCCTGATGGGGAACATCATGGAAGATGATAGTGATAATCCTAGGATAGGTGGGACCATTGAAGAAGATTCAAATAAAAGTAAAAAGGAAGGTGTTGACCACAGTGGGAACCAAAATGGCGTGGGTTATGTGGAGCGAGTTGGGCCTATGTTGGACCCGAGTATGGGTCAAGAAGGTGGGCTGGAGGCTGGTGATGACATTATTATAGGTGATAGCCTAATGAGTGGCCCAATTGGGAATAACAGTAAGAAACTAAAGGAAAATAAGAACAGGTGTAATGGTTTAAGTGAAAATAGGCAGATAGATAACAAAAGTGTAATGAATGATGTGAATGTATCATGGGAACAAGAGTGGGTGACACCGAGAAGAGACAAAAGGGAAGTATCGCCAACTAGTTCGGTTGGGAGTGGTGGTGACAGATCGAAAAAAAAGAGGAAGGCTAACCAGGATACGAGGTTCGACGGGAGCGAGGTCGAGAAGTGTTTCAATAAAGGAAAGACGAATGGGAATAATGTAGATAATAAGAAGAAGGTGGGCAGGAAAAGCATCACGAAAGCCTTCGAGGTGGCTAGAAAGACGGGAGTGGTGGGTCTAGGGGATAACAAAAAAGGTGTTTCGGATGTATATAAGGAATTTTACGATGTGGATAGTGAAAGCAATGGAATTTTTCATTTCGGTTGCAACTCGTTGGGAGAAACAGATAATGATAAGTGCAACATCAGTTTGGAGCAAGTTAAGGAGGTCGGTGAGCTGATCGGGGTCTCTTGGGTTCGAGCCGAGGAAGAAAAGAAGTCGGGAGATCAAACAGGGGTAGGAAATGTGGGCGGTGGAGATGCGGGTCCGGAGCCTAAATAGGTGGTTAGTAAGTGGTTTCGTTTTCTGTTATGTATTATGAAGTTTATATCTATTAACATAAAGGGTTTGGGGGAGAGTGGGAAAAGAGGGTGGATAAGATCTATTATTAGGAATGAACATCCAGATGTTATTGGGATTCAAGAAACAAAAAGTGGAGTAGTGGATGATGTGTTTATAGAAGACATANTTGCACAGTTACCTGCAAGTGGGAATTCAGGAGGGATTTTGCTTATTTGGGATGACAGGGTATTCACTTGTAGAGAGGCGGTCGGGGATGAGAGATTTATTGCAGTAAAAGGGGTTTGGAAAGGAAAGAATGAGGAGATTTTTTTAGCATGTATATACGGCCCACACGTGAGTAGACAAAAGGCATCGTTATGGGATAGGCTATCGGGGATGATGAATAGATGGCAGGGAGCTTGGTGCATTTTCGGGGATCTAAATGTAGTTAGAGGTGATGAAGATAGGGTTAATTCGCAAGTAAATAACAAGGAGGCAAAAGATTTCAACGACTTTATTAATAATACGAGGCTCGTCGAAATTCCAATGGGGGGAAGGAGATTTACTAGAGTAAGTGATGATGGCTTGAAGTTTAGTAAGTTGGACATATTTTTGCTGAATGATGAGTTTAATAACCTTTGGGGCAACCTTTCGGTCATCGCGCTTGACCGTAAGCTTTCGGATCATTGCCCGATCGTTTTAAAAGACGTGGATTTGGATTTCGGTCCAAAACCATTTCGTGTATTCGACATTTGGATGGATGAATTGGATTTTTCTCATGTAGTCGAGGAGGCTTGGAAGAAAGATGTAAGGAGTGTCCGACCTGATTGCAGATTTCGGGATAGGTTGAAAAACGTCAAGGATAGTCTCAGAGTATGGAGTAAGGAGAGATTCGGCATGCATAGGGAGAAAATAGTAGAAGCAAAAAATGAAGCAATGAAATGGGAATTGGAAGCGGAAAAGAAAACCTTAACTGACATTGAAAGAGTGGCATGGATGGAGGCGAGAAAAAGATGGGAGGATAAGGAGAGGGAGTATGGTAATATGATGCGACAAAAAGGTAGAGTTAAATGGGACGTAGAAGGGGATGAAAACTCAAAATTCTTTCATTCATATCAAGAAGGAATAACAAGTGTAACGTAAGAGGGCTCATGGTTAATGGGGTATGGTGCGAGGACCCAAAGGTTATCAAGGAGGAGACGGCTAGACACTACAAGTCCTTGTTTGCCGAAGGTAGGGCTACAAGACTGATATTTTGCTGTGACAGAATTGAGAAAATATCGGTAGAGGATGCGAGGTCCTTGGAGAAAATGTTTAGTGAAGCGGAAGTGTGGGACGCAGTTCAGGGTTGTGGGGGGGATAAAGCACCGGGACCTGACGGATTCAATTTCAAATTTATTAGGAAATTTTGGGGGATTATTAAGGAGGACCTATTAAGGGCGGTGATGGGATTTTGGGAAAGGATGGAGATATCAAAGGGATGCAACGCCTCTTTTGTCACTATTATTCCCAAGGTGTCGGACCCCATTGGTCTTGGGGACCTTCCGTCCAATTAGTCTTATTGGTTGTTATTATAAAATCATAGCAAAAATGTTGGCGGAGAGGGTCAAAAAAGTAGTAGGGTTAGTGGTGGGCGAAGAACAAAACGCGTTTATAAGAGGGAGATACATTCTTGACGGTGTTCTTATAGCAAATGAAACTACGGATTTTTTAAAGAAAAAGAAGGAAAAAGGCCTAATCTTTAAAGTCGATTTTGAGAAGGCGTACGATAGTATTAATTGGATTTTTTTGATAAACATTATGACGAGAATGGGGTTTGGAGAGAAATGGTGTAATTGGGTGGACCCTGAACCCTAGGAAATTATACACCCTTAAGAAATATAACAAGTTGGGTACTTTTTAGAATCTACTCGAGGTTTTAGTATACCTTATAAGTAATACTACCGGATATGTATTACTCATAACCCCTAAGAATTTAGGTTAGGTAGTTTCGATATCTTAAGCCAAACACCCCAACACCTCANTTTGAGAAGGCGTACGATAGTATTAATTGGATTTTTTTGATAAACATTATGACGAGAATGGGGTTTGGAGAGAAATGGTGTAATTGGGTGGATGTGTGTCTTAGGTCTTCATCGATGTCTATACTTGTCAATGGATCTCCTACGGAGGAGTTCGTGTTGGAGAGGGGTGTTAGGCAAGGTGATCCTCTTTCACCTTTCCTATTTATCTTGGCAGCGGAGGGGTTAAACTCAATTATGAATGAAGCGGTCTTAAACGGCATATTTAGAGGGGTTAAAGTGGGTAGGAATAATGTTACGGTGTCCCACCTTCAATATGCAGATGACACCATATTTTTAGGGGAATGGAATAAGGAGAACGCTAAGTCTTTGATGTGTATTCTTAAGTGCTTTGAAGAGGTATCCGGGTTACGCGTTAATTATAATAAAAGTAAGCTATATGGTATCGGGGTCTCCGAGAGGGAAGTGAAGGAGATGGCAACGTGGATGGGTTGTGGTTGTGGGGAATTTCCTTTTACATACTTGGGTTTGCCGATTGGTGAGAATATGAGACGGGTAAACGCATGGAATCACGTGGTGGAAAAGTTCAAAAAACGGTTGGCCGATTGGAGAGCTAAAACTATTTCGTTTGGGGGTCGTCTGACATTGGTTAAATCGGTTCTAGGTAGCTTGCCATTGTATTATTTCTCGATGTTCCGTGTGCCTATGAGTGTGTTAAAAAATCTTGAGAGTATTAGGAAAAATTTCTTTTGGGGAGGATTGGGTGAGGGTAAAAAGCTTTCTTGGGTTAAATGGGATTCGGTTATTGCTTCATATGGGGAGGGGGGGCTAAATATTGGGTCTTTAAGGGCAAAAAACTTGGCATTGTTAGGAAAGTGGTGGTGGAGATTTAGGAATGAGGACGGTTTATGGGTTAGGGTAGTTAAAAGTATTCACGGCGACTGCGGGGGGTTGACGGGTGATATGGTTGAGGGAGGGGAGGGGAAGGGGGGAGGGGTTTGGGGCGATATTATTAAGATTGGTAAAGAATTGGATGGGGTGGGGTTAGAGTTTTCTTCGTCTTTTGTGGGGGTGTTGGTGATGGGAGTGATATTAGGTTCTGGGTAGATCGATGGGTGGATAATCGTAGGCTTTGTGATAGATTTCCTAGGCTCTTTCACCTAGATAGGAGGAAAGAGGGTAGTGTGATGGATAAGCGGTCGTGGGTAAATGGAGAATGGTGTTGGGAATGGGATTGGGTGAGAGACATTAGGGGTAGAGTTCGTAAGGAGTTCGATGACTTATTAGGAGTAATTCAAAATGTTGTTGTTTCTAACAATTGTAGGGACAAGTGGAGATGGGAGTTAGGTGAAGATGGCGAGTTCAAGGTCAAAGCGCTAGCAAGTAAGCAAGATTGGTCGAGGAGAAAATTCTTCAAGTAGAGAGTGGAGTTCAAGAAACGATTTGGAATAAGCTCGTGCCTAGAAAAGTTAATATTTTTATTTGGAGGGCGCTTAAATGTAGACTTCCGGTGCGTGTGGAACTTGATAGAAGAGGTATCGATTTGGACTCGATTCTTTGTCCATGTTGCAATAATAGTGTGGAATCATGTGTGCATAGCTTGGTCACTTGTGACCTTGCTATGAGCGTGTGGGAAAAGGTTTATAGTTGGTGGAAGATGGGGATCGTAAATGCCTTTTCTATTGGTGAGATTTTCTCATCATATGGGAACGGTAACATCCCCGTGGCATTCTCTCATGTGTGGCAAGCGGTTATTTGGTCAACGGGATATTTCATTTGGAAAGAAAGGAACGCTCGTGTGTTCGGTAATAAAGTTTCAAGTACTAACAAAATAGTGCAAGATATTCAACTAAAAAGCTACGAGTGGATTACGCGAAGATCAAATAAACATATAGTGATGGATTGGCAACAATGGCTGTTTGATCCATTAAAATGTCGGTTACAATAAGTGGTTATGATATCAGTTCATTCCTCTGGTTCAGTTATGCTAAGTAGTGTCAGCAACTCAGCACCTGTGTTCCAGTTTATAGTTCTGCATAGTTGAGATCCAGAGTTTGATGTTTGGTTTTGCTCCAAAGTGTGTTTGGCATGAGTTTCTGATTTTGGGTTCTGCAACAAGTGTGTTTGGCATTAAATATCAGTTATGCTATTTGGCTCTGCTAAAAAGAGTGTTTGGCAATAAAAATTTCATGTTCTGCGCTGTTTGGTTCAACAACAAAGTGTGTTCGGCAATAAGTTGCAGGGTGCTTTGCAAGTGGTTCTATCGGGTGTGTCTGCAAGTCAAAGCTACAGTGGACATATCCTAAGGTCTACAAGTTCAGTATGCAACTTAAGTCTTTTTGTGTGTTTGGCTGTTTCATGACAATAGTGTTCAAGTCCATAGTTATCTTTTGGTATGCATTGTTTGTGTCATGGGTGGACCTCTTAGTCATATGGTCATTGGGTCAGTGGGCCAGGAATGTTTATATATTAGTTTTGGGATTGCAGCATGTCATTTGTTGGTATGCAATGTTTGTGCCTTTTGATATATTATATAAACCAACTAGAATCAAGAATTTAGCTCTCCAAACAATCAACCAAAGAGTATATATATACTCCATGTTATCTTAGCACCCTTCAACTTCTAAGCCTTGACAGTCGCAGTCATTTAAAATCCAAAGAGCTCCCATATAAATATGACCAAAGCCCATGGTCCCACCTATATGCGCCAATCATACTTTATTAGTACTAGTACTTACTTTATGAGAATTTCCCCGGCAGAAGACCAATAGACGACTAACAACGACTATTTAACACACCATTTCTCACTTCAAAAAACTAAAAATTCGAAACCAAATAAAAAATGTATGGACACAATCGTTGGCAAGGCGGAACTAGCCGAAACGCGGAGTCTCAAATCACGGTGATTGATGCAGCAGTTAAGAAAGCTCACAATGATCTTTTGGCTGCGGGCGAAAGCGTAACGGCGTGGAGAGTTTCGCAGGCAGCGTTAGTTATGTTGAATGCGGATTCCTTCGAGTCGTTAGGCTGTTGTATGCAGTATGTTCCTTCCTTGTATCGAATTATTATCACTGAAGCAAAGGTAAAACTTTTTTATTTTTTATTATTATTATTATTGTTATTATTATTATTATTATTATTATTATTATTATTATTATTATTATTATTATTATTATTATTATTATTATTATTATTATTATTATTATTATTATTATTATTATTATTATTATTATTATTATTTTCTAATTGTGTGTTTGCAATTTAGATTTAAATTAGGGCAAATGTTTTAAAAAGGTACCATACTTGCCGCCATTTGTTTTTTACTTTTTTTGGGTAGCAAACAAAATTTTTTACCCTTATAAGGGTAATTTTCTTTGTATTTTCATTTTGTAACAATTTTTTTCCCTCTCAGCCTAATAGGATTTTATTTATTTATTATTATTATTTTTTTTTTATTATTATTTTTTTTTCCAAAGGGCAAAAATGTCACAAAGTACCTCTATAAGCAAAAAAATTTTGTTTGCTATCCAGAAAAACAAACAGTGTCAAGTATGATAATTTTTTAAAATATTTGCCCTTTAAATTATTGCAAGTTGGTTTTCCATATTTATCATCCATATTTCTTTTTAGAGTTGTCTCGAATTAATGGTCCATTTCAAAAAGTAAATCGGGAATTTAGATAGAGGTTATTATTTCCATTTTAGGTTCCTAAAATTATAGTCCCCCTTTCCATTTTAGGATGTCTCAAAACAATAGTCCTATTCTTGTGTCAACCAACCAAAAGAAGGTTTAGTGGGGGGCGATGATATTTAATCAGTTTAAGAGTGTAGTGGTCTCACTTTTCTTAAACTGTGTGTTTTTTTGTTTGTTAACAATAATTTTGGACGGAGCGAGTATTAATTAATTAGTTAAGGGTAAAACTGATATTCTGCGAAAAAAAAAAAGGTTGTAATGATGATGTTTTTCTTAAAATGTTTTTTTTTTTTTTTTTTTTTTTTTTTTTTTTTTTTTTTTTTTTTTTTTTTTTTTTTTTTTTTTTTTTTTTTTTTTTTTTTTTTTTT
>LBNU01014342.1:15450-26713 GCA_014162995.1 Artemisia annua | reverse complement strand
AAAATTTTTTTTTTTTTTTTTTTTTTTTTTTTTTTTTTTTTTTCGGTAGACAATTATTTTGGAACGGTGGGAGTATTATTTTAGCTATGTTTGGCAAAACTAGGAGTGATAGTTAGCAATATCAGTACTCATAGTAGCAGCAATTGTCTGTTTTATAAAAGCGTTCGGTAAAATATAATAAACCATGGTCAAAGAAGTCCAGCGTTTAAACCTCACTAGTCACATATTAGGGACGATAAGGAAAGGGTCTAAGACCGCGTACGGGGATACCTTAGTTAACGCGTACATTTGAGTCAAAGACTCGATCTCCTCGAGTAACGTGAAGACTATGTCTTAACGTTTGGTAACATATAGTAATAACAAAATGTAAAATGACAGTAAAAGCTAAACGCTTCTTTTGTTAGGGTTTTAAATAGGAGTGTTAAAACAAAATCCAAAGGTAAACGCTGGTTTCCAAACAAGATCGAAAAGAAGCTGACATCTTAAGTACCTATATTTTGCTTATTTTGGTTGTACTATACGTGGTAGTGGTTTTCTTGTTTGGCTTTACTTTGTATTAGCCTTGAACGTTTTCTTTTTGTAACTATTGTTCTATAAATAAAACTTGAAGTTATAATAGTTTAGAGCTAAAAATTTTACTAATGGGGAGATTAACGAAAAAAAAAAGTTGGCAAAACCATGTGTTTTATGGCTGTGATTAGTTTTTTATTATATATTTGTAATAATTAGATTTCAGATTTAAAATGGCGTATTGGTAAAGCACCTAACCTCCTCACAAGAGGTCTAGAGTACGTCAAACCTCACTAGGTACACATTAATTTTGTGGTGGCCAGGTAAAGGGTGGCGTACATCTAAGTCAAATACTCGCCCTTCCTGTGTTACACGAACTGGGAAAATCTCATTCGTTTACCCGTTATTTTAATGTGATTAGCAAATGTAGTACTCGTATATGGTAAAAAGCAACTGAACTTGAAATGAGTTGTTTAGAAATAGTCATTTTGATTACTTAGCAGTTGCTAGCTAGTGGGTTAAATTATAGATGCATTAAGATTTCAAGACAATGTGGGTTATTGTATAGCATGTTTAAGTAATCATGTAAAGTTTGTATTAAAACTAAACATCTGATATCGATCCTGTAGGTCAACTCTTTTATAAATTGTTTTGTTGCGGTCCAAAAGATTACATCACTACATGATCTGGTGTTGTCAATTTGTGAAAATGAGGGAATTAAGAGCTTTGAAGAACTCGAATTAGGACCTATCTTAAAGCATCCGCTAGTTGTGCATTACTTTTCGATAGGACCTGATGTCACCGAAATATGCAAGATTACGACTGAACAAATTGTCGCTTACCTCAGCATAGTCCCTCGTAGAAGGAAAAAGACCATTATGGTTGATGACTTGTTGGAGTTTATAGCAAAGAAAAGGAAGAAAAACCGAGAAAATCTTTGCATACGCATTCAAAGTCTGGGGTACGGATTTTGTATTTATTTATTTATTTATTTTTTTTTAATAAAAATGATTGTGCATTTAAAGTGGCTCCTTTATTTCTTTTTTTCTGCTGATGTACATTTACAGTATGCACATTGGATATCTCATGCGTGGAAGGCGATCTGAAGGTAACATTCTAAAGAAGTGTTCTGATGGATTAGATGTAAACTCACTGATTAATGACAACGAGGAGGATGATGGAGACACTGCTAACAATAAAAATGATGGTGCACAAGCTGCATCTACTTCTGACCCTTCTGCAGATGCAGCTTCACAAATTCCACGCACTTGGTTGAATACTGAAATGGATTGTAGTTTGACGCATGAGATCAAAAGCTGCAATGATCATGGTGCTTCGCTTAAAGGGAAACAAGTATCCGAAATCAGTTATTGCACGAAATATGCAATTCATAAAACACCTAAGTGGGTCGCTGGGGTGATGTTTAATCCGGAGCTCTTTAGTGTGGATGTGGTAACAGGATATATAGATGGTAATGCAGTCGATGGGCATACATGGGGGTTTATTAAGATGTGGAAAAAATCATGTGAAGATGAGAATGTAGTTGAGGTATGCGGATACTTGATTTTTGTCACAAATTACTTTTTGTTGTACTGAATCATAAAAATTTGGTTTCTATTTAGTTTGTGTTTTGTTATTGTACACTAGTTCTTTGTTTTAATTGCATCTTTTGTTTGTAGGCATATGAGAAGATGCTTGACTTTTATCTTGGTCAAATGAAGCCAAAAAAAAAGACTAAAGCTGTAGATCGTATGATTTCATCATATCCATATGTTGGATTGCTAAATGTTGCTGTAAGTCATCTATGGACAATTTCATACAACCATTCAACGTCAAGGTAGTGTAACCTCAAGTTTGATTCTTTTTTCACAGATTGCATCTATAAAGTTTGGTTTGTGGGATCGTATGAGTTCCGTCCCTGGAGGAAATAGCAAAGAGAGACTTGCAAATACCAATTTCACCACATGTGCTCTTAAAGGGAAACAAGTATCCGAAATCAGTTATTGCACGAAATATGCAATTCATAAAACACCGAAGTGGGTCGCTGGGACGATGTTTAATCCGGAGCTCTTTAGTGTGGATGTGGTAACTGGATATATAGATGGTAATGCAGTTGATGGGCATACATGGGGGTTTATTAAGATGTGGAAAAAATCATGTGAAGATGAGAATGTAGTTGAGGTATGTCGATACTTGATTTTTGTCACAAATCACATACTTTTTGTTGTACTGAATCATAAAAATTTTGTTTCTATTTAGTTTGTGTTTTGTTATTGTACACTAGTTCTATGTTTTAATTGCATCTTTTGTTTGTAGGCATATGAGAAGATGCTTGACTTTTATCATGGTCAAATGAAGCCAAAAAAGAAGACTAAAGCTGTAAATCGTATGATTTTATCATATCCATATGTTGGATTGCTAAATGTTGCTGTAAGTCATCTATGGACAATTTCATACAACCATTCAACGTCAAGGTAGTGTAACCTCAAGTTTGATTCTTTTTTCACAGATTGCATCTATAAAGTTTGGTTTGTGGGATCGTATGAGTTCCGTCCCTCAAGGAAATAGTAAAGAGGGACTTGCAAATACCAATTCCACCACATGTGCTCTTAAAAAGGACATTCTTGTTGCTAGTAAGCATGTTTCGGAGAGTCGTGCTGGTTATTTACAATGTTACATGCCTTTTGTTCTATCTATTTCTTAATATAGTTCTTCGTTTTTGGCTCTATTATTTATTTTGTTTTAAAAAGGGGTGTTTGGATGTGCATTAGAACTAATTTTGTTAACATCTTTTGATAGTTTAGAGTAAATATAATCAGATTAATTAAAACAGGTAAGAAATTGTTAGAAAACGGATTTTAAATTGCATTTAAACTTACTTAATTATCCCTTTCTTTTAGACCTGATTCTCCGTTCTCAAATGGCTATTATCACTTTCAAAGCGCACATTCAAAAACCCCAATGAATAGAGGAAATTTATCAGTTGGTTTAGCTGGAGTGTGTATATTAATCTTTTAAGTTATGGTAGAAAAATTGGATTATCTTCAACCATGTTTCATGTACCTTTGACTTGTCTTTTGACTGCAACAACTGTTTTTCTTTTGCTTACTTCCCAGGCATTACTCTTGAAGATGTTCTGACATATGCAAAGGAATATTTTTTGGTCTCCAATCAAGCTTTAGATAACCTAAGCTCTTATCCGAAAAAACAATTAGTCTTATTAAGGGAAATCTGCAAGCTAGAATCTTCTTTAACTCAACATTTTTCTGTTGATGACTTTGCTACCCTGGGATTTGGAGATATTTTCACTTTCTTAGGCGAACATATTTCTCTACTACCTACCACATGGCAGGACTGCTTGACAGTTACAGACAAAGTTGAGAAACCTTCGTTTAAAGTTTGCATGAGCCAATGTTACTTGCTTGAATTCTTATCAGAAGCTGCTAATAGCTTAGGGGAACATGAAGCATTAAGCAACTTAATGGTTTCTCAGTTGTTGAAGACTCAATTTCCTTCTGCCGGTCTTACATTACTTGAAGATGCGTTTACAACCGATCTTTTGACTAATCTCAGCAAGAATGGTGATCATGTGAGCTCAAATATTGTGTTATTTTCTTCAACTTTATCTGATTTTAGAGCAGATAAAGGTTTCTCAGATACTCATGTTGGCACGAATGATGCAATAGAACTGTTACTTAAGGCTCCAATGTTGGTAGATTTAGGTTTATGGTCATGTTGGGACTATAAGTTTGCACCTTCTTTAGGTCCTCTTGTGGGGTGGCTGTTGAGCAATGTAACCACAAAGGAACTGCTTTGTTTAGTAACAAAAGATGGAAAAGTTTTACGTTTAGATCATTCAGCCACAGTGTATTCATTTCTAGAATATTTTCTACATGGGTCTTCTTTTGAAACAGCTGTGAAGCTCGTATCTTTGATTGCTTTATATGGTGGTGAAAGGAATGTACCTTTGTCCCTATTAAAATTCCATGCATTTAATAATGCTTTTGAAGGCGTGCCGATTGCATCAAGATTTGTTCTTGATTGTTTGGGTTATATACCGAAGGAGTTTCAACGATTTGCAGCAGAGTTATTGGTTTCTGCACTTCGTTCGATTATCAAAGATGCTCAACTGGCGATTTTGAGTGAATGTAAAAGTAAAGAGGATCATATGTTGGTTCATGAGCTTGGGTTATCGTTAGGCATAGTGGAGTGGTTTAATGATAATTGTTCATGTCAACCAGAATCCAAAGAATCGCATGAAAATAAAAGACTTTCTTCAGAAAGTAAAGTTACGGCATCTCGTGAAACCAACCAACCTAGTGAAGACGGTAAAAGAGATGGTGTAATGACTCTTACAGTGCACAGTGCTGATGATGGTCGCGTTCAGCCCATGTTAGATTCTGAGAGAGAGAAGAATGCAGCTAGTATTATCGAGTCTATTAGAATTGAAGAATTTGGTTTGGATCCAAGTATTTCAATCTCAGAAAGCAGCATTTTGAAAAAACAGCATGCTCGTTTAGGAAGAGCACTTCATTGTCTTTCTACAGAGTTATATTCCCAAGACTCGCATTTTCTCTTGGAGCTTGTAAGTTTCTGTCTTTATCCTTTGACATGGTAATTTTAAGTTATTTTGTTACAATAATGACATGTTTGTGTAATTTTATATATTTCTATAGGTTCAGAATGCTGATGATAATGTCTATCCAAAACATGTGGAGCCGACTCTAACTTTCATTCTTCAGGAGAAGAGTATTATTGTTTTGAATAACGAGCAGGGTTTTTCTGCTGAGAACGTCAGGGCGCTTTGTGATGTTGGAAATTCTACCAAGAAGACAGCTAGTTCCGGGTACATTGGCAAGAAAGGCATTGGATTCAAATCAGTATTTCGGGTATAGGAATTTATTATCTAATATTAGCCAAATAAATTCTCTTATTTTCTACGATGATGTATTCAAAACATTCCTTTGATGATTATGCAGGTTACTGATGCTCCAGAAATCCATTCTAATGGATTCCATATCAAGTTTGACATAACCGATGGTCAAATCGGTTTTGTTTTGCCAACAATCGTACCTCCTTGTGATATCAACTATTTCACAAACCTGGTCTCATTTGACACTAGTACTGATCAAGTGAAGAGCACCGACGACTACAACACATGCATTGTCCTTCCTTTAAAGTCAAAGTCAACAGAAACTTCTGCCGAGGAGAACATCAAATCTATGTTTTCAGATCTTCATCCATCTTTGTTACTTTTTCTTCATCGTCTTCAATGTATCAAGTTTAGAGATATGCTTAATGATTCATTTGTCATCATGAGGAAACAAATAACTGGAAATGGATTAATCAATGTTTCCATTGGGAATAATGAGACATTGACTTGGTTTGTTGACTCTCGGGAACTTCAGGCTAACGGTATCCGAAACGATGTCAAAACTACTGAAATTTCGGTTGCATTTGCTCTTGAAGTATCAGGAAATGGTAATTACATTCCAAAGCTAGATCAGCAGCATGTTTTTGCATTTCTTCCTCTCCGAACATATGGTTTAAAATTTATAATCCAAGGTGATTTTGTTCTTCCTTCATCAAGAGAAGAAGTTGACGGTGATAGTCCATGGAACCAGTTTCTGCTATCAGAGTTGCCAAACTTGTTTCTGAGTTCACAGCGATCTTTTTGCAGCCTTTCAGGTTTCAAGGATTGTCCTGGAAAGGGCATTTCCGTCTTTATGAGCTATGTTCCTCTTCTCGGCGAAGTGCATGGATTTTTTGCTTCTCTTCCTAGAATGATCATATCAAAGCTATGCACGTCTAACTGTTTACTTCTAGAAGGCGAAAATGAGAAGTGGGTCCCACCATGTCGGGTACTAAGAAATTGGAATGAACAGGTTCGTACTCTTTTGCCCGATAGCTTGATTCAGAAGCATCTTGGTCTTGGATACTTGAATAAGGATATAGTACTATCAGATTCACTTGCAAGAGCATTGGGTATCGAGAGTCATGGACCTAAAATCTTTGTTAAGATGTTATCTTCTTTATGTCGTACAAAAGATGGTTTAGCAACAATGGGCCATAAGTGGTTATCATATTGGCTTAATGAATTGCATTCAATGTCCATTCAGAACACTGAGGATGCTTTCACAGTCGGCTCTGATGTTATGAATACCCTGATGAAAACGCCTTTCATTCCACTTTTAGGCGGTTGTTACAGTTCAAGTGAAGCGGGTACGATTTGGATGAGTTTAAATGGTTCATGGGGCAATCTCGAAGCCTTTACAAGATTGTTTTCTAATCTTCGAATTGTTGATCCCGCAATTTTTGATGGCCCTGTTACCAATAACTTAACTCAAATGCTTTCGAAAGTTGGTGTCAAATGGTTATCCGAACATGAGATAGTAAAAGCTCATGTTTTACCAGCTATTTGCGACAAGAAAAATACAGTGAATACTGATTTTATGACAGAGTACTTATCGTTTATAATGGATCACTTACAATCTAGTTGCTCAGAGTGTGGGACTGAACAGGAGGACATAATCTCTGAGCTTTATAATAAAGCTTCTATTTTAACCAATCATGGTTTTGCTCTACCATCTGAGGTTGAAATCCATTTCGGTAATGACTTTGGGAATCATATTGATATAAGTAGGTTGATCAGTGGCATTGATGTAAAATGGTATGAGGTCGACAATACTTATATGATGTATCCACCTGGTGTATCTATGCTAAGCTGGAGGAATTTTCTAAAGAAAGTAGGAATAACTGATTTTGTGCAAACTGTTCGAGTTGAGAATACCGTTCCCGTTTCATCTAAAGTTGTTCTCACAAATATGATGTGGGAGAAAATGATCATTTCACCTGGATCAACTATCACTGATTGGGAGTCTAGAGAATTGGTTGATTTACTAGCAAAAGTGTCGTCGAGCGGTGATTGTGAAAAAGGCAAGCATCTTTTGGAGGTTCTTGATGAAATCTGGGATGAATATTATAGTGATAAAGTTGTCGCTTATTGCAATATGGATGGTGAAAGTAAGGCTTTCAAGTCTTCGCTGGTAAGTGCTCTCGGTGATGTTCAGTGGGTGGTGTCCAGTGTAGACGACAGGCTTTGTTATCCAAAGGATTTGTTCTATGATTGTGATGCGGTGCGCACAATTCTTGGTGATAATGCTTCTTATGCTGTCCCAAAGGTTCACTTTCTTATTCCATTAAAACTTTATTCTGTTTGCTCAACACCTAATTTGTAAAATTGCAAAAGTTTACCAGGCTGTGTTTTTTTGTTTGGTGTAACAGATTCAAAATGAGAAGTTGGTGACTAGCATTGGTTTTAAAATCGCTGTTACCCTTCATGATGCTTTATCTGTTCTTGAAGTTTGGAAAAGATCTGCCTCATCTTTCAAAGCAAGGTAAATGTTTATAATCTGTTTGCGCGTTTTCTAAATCAAGGTAAATGCTCATAACCGTAGCAAGATGTTCACACGTTTTTGTTTGTTTACTTCAGCATATCACAGATGTCAAGGTTCTACTCATTCATATGGAAGCAACTGGGCTCTTCAAACGAGACTAACATGGTGATATTACGCAGTGGATCGTTTATATTTGTTCCCCTTACATCGGCTTCGTCGAGTGAAGTTGTTTCTGGTGTGTTTTTATCCCCACAGGAAGTCTTTTGGCATGATAGTATGATACATCCAAAAAGTGAAAGCAAAATGCTAAGCAACTTATATCCAAGCCTTCATGACTTTTTTGTTAATGAATGTGGTGTAAATGAGAACCCTCCGCTTCTTTATTACCTTGCGTTTTTACGTCATTTATCAACTAAAGAAACTCCATCAGAGGCCGCCAAAAAGGTAGAATTCTGTCCAATTTACTAGTTACTACACTAGTTAGAGATATAATAAAACATAACTTGCATCTACCTTTATAAGAATTAATCACGTTGTGTGACATAATGGCTTTGTCTCAATTTTGAATTCTACTGACAGGTATTCGATGTTTTTGTAATGTGGAGTGACGGGCTCAAATCTGGAGCCCTAAGTGTTGAGGGTGTTGAAATGCTGAAAAAAAATCTTGAAGAAAAGGAAATGAAGGTGCTTCCGACATCACGCGATAAATGGGTCTCTTTACATCCATCATTTGGACTCGTGTGTTGGTGTGATGATGAAAAGCTTGCTGATGAATTTGAGGAGTCAAATGTTATCAATCTTTTTTGCTTGTGTGAACTCACTGATGAAGAAAAGGCAATGCTTCAAGTGAAGGTTTCTTCTTTCATGAAAGCACTAGGAATCCCTGCTCTCTCAGAGGTTGTCCCTCGTTCTTTTCTTCTTTTTTTTTCTTCATCTTTTTGTTTGGGGTGTTTTGATTTGTGTTTTAGTTCGCTGATTATATGATTATTGTGACTTGAAGTCGAAAAAGGGGTTAGGATAAATGAATATTGCAACATAACATATTTGGTGGTCAGTTACCAGTTGCAACAAAACTGATTATCTACGGAAAAACTAATATTACGTATATATGCTCGAAGTTTAGGGACTTTTACCTTCATGTCAGAAACATTTATGCAGAAAGTGTCTTTGTCCAAATGTCTGTTCTTATTTTCATTTTCTGTTATTACAATTTCCCTTAGTTATAGAACATCCGAACGCTATCTTTTACGGTCTTCTATTGTAACCGATTATCATTTTCTGAATATTTAGCGTCATGTAAGTAACTTTAACATACTTGTAAACCCCCTTCAGTTAACATGCGACAGCTTCCGTGGGAATCTTCTAATTCTCAATGATATCATGGAAATTAACCAGCCCTTAAAATCCACTGCAGGTTGTTACTCGTGAAGCAATATATTATGGGCAAGTCAACAACAACTATGGAATTTCGTTGGTGAGCTGGGTTCTTCCTTACGCTCAGCGTTACATCTGTTACAGACATCATGAAAGATATCTACAACTCAGGCTATCAGGATTTGAAAAGCTGAATCGACTGCAGATTGTTGTTGTCGAAAAGTTATTCTATAAGAACGTTATAAGGCGATCAAATATGGCATCAAAGAAGAGGCATGAGTGTAGTTGCCTCCTTCAGGTATTAATTATTCTCATTTTTACATGTGTATCAATTATTGGGACCGATAACCACCTGCAAAATTTTAATTATAGTAAACAAAAGCTAAAATGACAAAAATACTTGCTCAACTTTACCATTATTAGGTTCATTTACACCAATTGCAGTTAATTTAGCTGAATTTAATAATGTATCCCTGATTTTCTTGTCTATACTATTTATTGAAGTTTGAGCTTATACTAAACATGTTTATGTGCTGATTCACACAGGATGATATTCTGTATGCAACACGTGAATCAGATTCTCATTCAATATTCATGGAGCTTACTCGTTTTCTGATCAACGGGGATCCTGAACTGCACTTGGCTAATTTTCTTCACTTGATTACAACAATGACCAAATCAGGTTCAACAGAAGAACAAATAGAAACTTTTGTCTTAAATAGCCAAAAAGTGCCAAAACTGGCGGAAGAAGAACCAATATGGTCAATTCAACCTATGACATTTAATACTGAGACATCAACCACAACACGTGTCACCAAAAGAACCGTCAAACATAGTTCCTCAACTCGAGGAAACAAAAACTGGCCTCCCTCTCGCTGGCAATCAGCCCCTAAGATGCAATATGTCGCTAAGCGTGTGGATCTAAAAGTACCCTCAACTAATCAGGTCGAAATTCTTGAAATTTCTACAAGTTCAAATGGTGAGGGTGATAGTGTAACCAATGTGGCTAATAGTTTCTCAACTCGAGGAAACAAAAACTGGCCTCTATCCAGCTGGCAATCTGCCCCTAAGATGCAATATGTCGCTAAGCGTGTGGATCTTAAAGTACCCTCAACTAATCAGGTCAAAATTCTTGAAATTTCTACAAGTTCAAATGGTGAGGGTGATAGTGTAACCAATGTGGCTAATCGTGTCAATGTTGAACCTTCTTTGGTTGACCAAGATGGTCCTACAAGTTTTAGTCAGAATGATCAACTTTCTCTTGGCCAAGTCAATGTACAACAGGCACTACTTACAGGAAGACGAGGCGAGGAAGTGGCATTCAACTACTACTCTAAAAAAGACGGGATAAAGCTTGTGAAATGGGTGAATGAAGCTAGTGAGACGGGGCTACCGTATGACATTGAAGTTTATGATCATAACAACCGAAAGGAATACATCGAAGTGAAAACTACAGATTCTGCATCAAAGGACTGGTTTGAGATATCAGTTAATGAGTGGCAGTTTGCAGTTAAGAAAGGTGAATCTTTTAGCATAGCTCGTGTGGCTTTATCGGGTGATCAAACGGCTCAAGTTGCTATTTTTAAGAATCCGGTGAAGCTGTGTCGGGATGGTGAGCTAAAACTGGCTGTTTTGATGTCAAAACCCCAGATGGATGAGTTTGTTCTCTGAGATTATTGTGCATAGTATCTTTATGTATGCTAATTGGATTTTGTGATGGTCTTTCTGGCTTGGTTTATTGCTATCTTATTACAAGTATGCGTTTACTGTTTAATGTCAATGTATAAAGTATGCAAGAAACTCGGTATGAAATATATCATCTCTCTTAAACCTGTATAGTTATTCTAATCTCACCTAATTTTTTCAATGAACATATGTATCATCATCTTTTGTTAGACTTTTTTTTTTTTTTTTTTTTTTTTTTTTTTTTTTTTTTTTTTTTTTTTTTTTTTTTTTTTTTTTTTTTTTTTTCTATTTTTTTT
>LBNU01014337.1:0-56944 GCA_014162995.1 Artemisia annua | reverse complement strand
CAAAAGGGTGGTATGTATATTCGTAACCTTTATTTAACTTTTTTTTCTTATTACTTTGCATATGATAATATATTATGGCAAGAAAGATCCTTGAAAGTATAGATTGCAGGATAATAGTGATACAAATATTTAACGAATAATATAAGTAGCCAATATATGGTAAACTGAGATTGCAAGAATTATGGTTTGGATAAAAAAAAATTATCGCATTTCCACAGGCAACAAAACAATTAGTAAAAGCATGCATTCACATAAAAAATAAAGCACCTTATTCCTAATAAATTTTACAATCATGGATCTTACTTAATTTCCTACCTGTTGTAGTATAGTTAACCTTTCTTCTTTTGTAGGCAACAGTGACCAAAGAAGTACAGGTATTCCTGGAACACAAAATCACTTATTGAGAAAGTGTCTAGTAGCTAAAATTGAGATGAAAAAAGGGACTTTTTTTTCACACACAAATGATCCAATGAATCTGTACCAACTGGGAAAGGAACAAAAGACATGCAATACCTTTGTGGAAGATTTCTTTCTTTGTGATTACTTTGTGTGATTGTGTAGATGAGCCAAAGTTGTTTATTAGAACTTTCTAGTCAAGCTTTGTGTGAGAAAAGTGAAAATGTTAGCAGGAAATTTGTGGTCTTAAGCATGGTACTACATGTTACAATTAATTAAAGTTACCTAATGTACACTTGTTAACCCTTAGTTGATATCACATATAGTCGGTTAACAATTTCCAACATGTAGAGTACATAGTCTAATTAATGAAGCATGGGTAAGCATGGCTAAAGGCAACCATTTCTTGCCACATACAACTGCAAAACAGTAGCACCACCCCGTTGGAAATACATGCATAACGGGGTGCACTGTTACTAAGAGGAAACACAATTAAGCACATTAATCAATGGCGGAATGACAGCACACATGTTTAAAAGTCAATGACCAATAGGAGATAGAATTAAGGTTATAATTACCCCGTAATAAAACGATTTTGAACCCGTTAAAAGTTGGGTTTTAGAATATATTATAATTGATTAAGTAACAAATAAGAGTCTCACAGAAGCTATGATAAGCTGGAATGAGACTTATGAAACAGAAAAATAAGCTTATTGAAGCTTAGTTTAATAACTACTATTTATTTTTATTTTTCAAAAGATTTTTCTTATTTTTATTGTGTTTTTGGTTTTATACAAGCTGAAAAACAGTAAATGAATAAGATATGAAATCAATAGATGAAATGATGAAATACTTTAAACAATAAGCTCAAACAATAATAAGAGAATAAGCAAAACTGAAATTTAAGTGAATAAGAGAACTTTATTTAAAACAAAAAGAGACTTTCATTAATTCATAAAACATTACAAAGTAAATTTGACAGAATAACAATACATAAAAAAGCACACCAAACTAGTGAGGGGAGGGGGTATTTATACACGAATGGGGATGAGTCCTTAGATCCTTCTAGCCTTCCATGTCATCAATCCATGTGGTTTTGTGTTTGTTTGAGTGCCCTTATCACCCTTAGATCAACTTGGTGCCCACTCCTTTCCATTTCAGCCATTAGATTAGATCACCCAATCATTTGGGTACTGATTTTCACGTGGATATGTGACCTGGCATCTTCTGACACGTTGTCAGCTTCTAGAAGTGTGAGTAATTGGTCNGAGGGTGAATAGTGAAAGGGGTAAAAGGCGGGTAAAAGGATTTGGGGGTTTTATTAATTTTGACTTTTGACCGGGTTTAAGGGATGTGGGTTTATGTAGTTTTGGGTTTGGTTTTATTGGACAGATTTTTAAGGGTTTTTAGTTTTATAAACTTTCAAGGACCAAAGGTGTATACTCTGAAACTGTAGGGGTCAAATCTGCTATTTTCCAAATTACCATCCAAGGGCCATATTTGTCTTTCTCTGATTTTTGGAGGACCTCTGTTGTCATTTCTTCACAAATAATCTTTGAGGGACCAAAATTGATAATCTCTGAAAATTGAAGGACCAAAGTTGCCAATTCATCAAACTTCTTCCAAGGGCCATTTTTGCAACTTTATGAATCTACAAGGTTGAATTTGACTCTTTGAGCTTTTACTTCGACTATTTGACTTCCTCGGCTTCGGCTTTTGACACTTTCCATTCTCGTGCTCGTTTTTGTCGGGTTTTTGTGATTTTGATGTCATTTCTGAAATATCCGTACCTGCACAATCACAAACACAAAAATACACTTTTCTTTGGCATTTGTTAGTGATTTTAGTCTATTAGGGTCGGTATTTGGCCATAAAAAGGTATGTGAATTAACACATACCACTACAAAACAACAGTATAATCACTAAAACCACTAAAATCTAAAAATAAGCAACAAAATAAGCAATTGTATTCAATATCTAATGCTTTTAATCAGAATCAACTGAAAAATAACCGTAATATAAAGAAAAATTAGGGTTTGATCCTTACTCACTGCTATTTCAGCCCGTATGTCAATTATTCATAAGATTTGGGGGTAAAAATTAGGGTTAGCTGTTTAGGCGACGGATTTGACGGTTATATGTGGATCGTCGCCGCTGTCAAACGGTTATATGATGGATTGGACGGTGACAATGGTGGTTGTTCGATGTGAAAGTAGTGTGTGTGTAACCGGTGTGAAAGTGGTAGTGTGTGTTTGTGTGTGTAACCCCTACTAGCCTATAAACCCGTGATAAATCACGGGTAGCTTATAAATCTTTTGAAATAAACAACTCAAATATAGCAAAAACATGTTAATCATCAAACAATAAGTGAAAATTTTCACAATAATTTGCACATCAAATGTTCTGTAGCATTTCGGGATAAACAATGTTCAAAACATGTATATTCATTGGTGATCCTTGCATACATCAGATGTTGCAAGAGTTATACATACTTAAATTTAGCATTCCAAAATATGTATAAATCACTATAATAAAGTCTATTTTATCCTTTTGAGTGTCGAATTACATGAATAGATACATCATGCTCACATCCATACTGAACATATGTCCATGCATTTGTGACAAAGTCGTTAAGTAGCTTTCTTCTCATAAACATAAAAAGATCCAATATGATGTATTGATGTTTCCTTTTATTAAACTTTATGGCTTCCCCCAGTTGAAAAGTAGGCTGAAAGTAATTGAGGTTGTATGTTATTGCAATAAAAATTAACTTTGGCCAACTATTGACCAGTTTCCTTGTAAGTTGTTTTTAGTGAATTTGACCCGTAAAAATCAAAAAATGTCTTGAATTGACCCATTTATAAGCTAATGGGTTGAGCTTGTCACCAGTAAACAACATAAAATATGGTTACTTAACCGACCTTAAAAGTGAAGATTGAATGTATGCTAAGCGTTCTCTTCTTTTTTTCCTTTTTTTTTCCATCATTTGACCAGCAATAAATAACGAATAAAATGAATTGACCATTTATAGTTTTCACAGTAAGCATAAAGTATGCCAAGCGTTAATAATATTGAACCATCTAGACATCATCGCACCGAAGTTGTAGTATCAGGTATGTAGTGGTTTGAATGTAAGTTGTTTTGAATAGCGAACGGGAAACAATTGTGAATTAGAAACAAATTACAATTACATAAGGTTTTACTATCTATGCATTTACTATAAAGCAACAAAAAATTTGCAATCTATATGATAACAACATATCTTTATATGTTAAAAGGCATATAAAAGAATTGATGAACAACATTGACTAATGGCGATAATTTCTTTTTAAGAAAATGTTTTTTGTCTTAAAATTTTTAAGACTTCTATATTTAGAATGTCCTAAACCTTTTATAAAGTAGTATAGAAGTATAGATAAGAGAAATAACAACATTGGAATTACCGAATTACTCTTTTAGTTACAATCACAACATGATAAATTTAAACATCTGATTATGACACTAAAGTATCATATTATGACACTAAAGTATCATATCATAAACACCAGCTTTATCTATCGGAAACCAAGTAAACTTGCAAGATTAACTTATGAATGTAGAATCAGAGATGTCAAATTCCAAATAAGGGCAATAGCTATCGAACTTAGAGGTTAGAGATGTCAAACACAACTAAACCCAGGTTTCGAAAATAGAACAAATATTCAATTTCAAATACAGTGACAAAAGGTGAAGTCTTACATGTAAACACAATGTTCCTATCAAGATAGTGAAGATACATTAATCGAGCATTGTGGTTAAATATACTTAATCGATTAACGTGCTCATTTAAAAACAAAATGAATGAATAATGAGTAGCCCGTAGGAAGGGATTTTCAAACTGAGATTTTTTTTGCTCGTTTAATGTGATCTTCAATTCAAAACTAAGAATATACTTTGTAGTGAAGATTGCAAATGAAGCATTCACATTTTCAAAATAGAATAGTAAAAATAGGAAATTGATTTTAACATTGGTCAAACAAAATTCTTAATGAGGGGCTTAAAGATATGACAATTTTTTTCTTTGCTTGTTTAATGTGATTTCCATTTCAAAACCAAGTTTAACTTGATCTCCAATTCGTATTATTTAATTTAAAGATATGACAATAACTGAAATGTAATAACATTCCTTAATTAAGAAGATGGAAAACGGAAATTGATTAACATTGGTCAAATAAAAAATTCTTAATGAGGGGCTAATTAGTAAAATTGCAATGCCACATGGATTTAATGATGTGGCTTTAGTGACGTGGCTTAAATGCCAACATGGCTTAAATGACATGGCAAGGTTTCAAAAAAACCTTTGTTTATTATATATATATATATATAAATAAATAGATTAGTGATATATTATAATTACTAAAAGACCCCTTAGTAAATAATTAAATTAAAATGTCAATTAATCTAAACCATTGGATTGAAGTTAGATGGGTGGTTAAGATCAAAGGGTTTGATCTTTGGTAAAATTTGGTTCTATACGAAACTTTTGGCTTTCAATGATACGTAACCAAATGTTTCCCATTAGTTATTATGACAACTGTATTGTATTTTTCACAAGGAATGTAGACATTTTGGGCCTCCAAAATTAATTTTTTACCTTTCAAATTTCTTCCTCTTAGCAAATTGTATTGGTTGAAGTCGCAAAGTGTATGATTAGTGGCTGCGAAATAATACGAAAACTGAAAAAAAGAAGAAGAAGAAGAAGAAGAAGAAGGAAAAAAAAAAAAAAAAAAAAAAAAAAACTACTTTTCATTAACTAATTTGAGTTTTAGACCGATTATAGATTTTAGGTCATGGGCCTTTTGGGCCTCAACAAAGAAATATTATCAAATCCAATTATTTTTACAAGTTATGATTCAATATAGTTAAAGATTGACATGCACTTCAAAATATATAAAGTTTCAAGATATCTAAACTTCACTTTGCATAAAAGTAGGGTTTTAGATAAATTAGAGGTCATATACCTGCATGATGCTTCATCAACGAATACGTATGGCGGAAGTCCATATACCTGATGAAGTTCTTTACAATATATTTGCTCGACTTCCAGGAAAGTCCTTAGCACGGCTGAGATACGTATCAAAGTATTGAAACCGTCTGATTTCAGATCCTTATTTTGCAAAGTCATTATCGCGGCCAATGATTCTTCTTCAGTTCCAACATCTTTATACTATTGAAAACAATGTATCCGTCCACGACATGGCTCAATCGATGGTAAAAATTCCTTCTGATTTTGGAAACATAAATATAAAACATGTCTCCGTTGTTGGAACGTTTAATGGGATAGTCCTTTTGGTTCTTGAAGATACGTTGTTATGTACTCATATGATCCTATTCAATCCGTTCACTCAAGTGTACAATAAAGTTCCTGATCCACCTGCTAGAACCAGTGTTAGACCCCGACAGGGTCGATTTTATGAATCTGACCTTCACATTGGCTTTGGCGCAACCCCGGATGACTTTAAAATCGTCAGATTTTTTGAAGCTCAAGAAAGCCTTAATAAGGTCAAATCTTATTCTTGCTATGTCTTTAGTGTTAAAAAGAGTTTGTGGAGTAAGCCAAACTACTTCACTCAAAACTTTCGATTTCACAATGATGTTGGTATGTTTCTAAATGGATTTTTGTATTGGATAATACGAGTACATGATGATACTGATAGCACCAAGCTGATTTTGGCTCTTGATATTAAGAAGATAGCACTTTCTACGATAAATGTCCCAAACCGATGTGGCTTCTGTAGGTATTCTAATTTGACTAGGTATCGTCAGTGGAAGTACTGTGAAGCTATTTTGGGCAAAGTACACGGGTGCCTTTGCATAATTAACTTGGGAAGTGATGGTCTCATGTTCAATTTATGGGTAATGAAGGAACAAGGTGTTGGGAACTCATGGTCGATAGCACATTCATTCAGGTTACAGATAGTTGGTTTGTTTCTACCGATTTGCATTTTGGATAATGGAAAAATTCTTTTCTTGGATATGTCCAAGAACAAAAAAGTCATTATCTACGACACGTCTAATGATTCAAATAAAGAGTTCATTTTTCCGGCCATGCCTAGTATGACAGTTTATGGCACCGAATACGTGCAGACTCTCGTTTCACCTTCAAATATGTGTTCTGTTTAAGATCTTATTTTGTTGATTAGTTTGCTTTTCTTTTCCTTAGACAAACTTTTGATTTTCAATACGGAATTACTTTGGGAGTCTTTTGGCAGTTTAATTTCTTTAGTTATGCAAAATCGCAAACCATGTAACTGAAACTTATACATTCAGGCATTGCTAAGCGCTGATTGAGCAAAACTAAGGCTCGTGGCTGGTCAATAAATTTCGAATATTTTATTGTATTGCTTATTTTTTCAGTTGTTTCATCAGAAAAAGTTTCTTTTAATGTAAAGAAGATTAAAGATTGGTTGAAGTCTTCGATTGGGAAGCAAAAAAGAGCTAAAATTGTAGTCGTTAAAACTGAAAAGAAACATTTGTACAAGCAACCCCATTGAATCTACTATATTGAGCTTTGGATCTATTGGCCATCGTAGATTTTAGGCATTATAAATTTGGGCACAGCTAGCATAAACATGTATTACATATCAGCACAGTAGTTTGGTGATTTTAAATTTATCCTCAAAACTAGTTATAATGCCCGCGCACGCGCGGGTTTTTTTAAAAAAATTTTGAATGATATATTTTTATTTATTAAAAAACAAATAATTTAATTTTTATTTTGTTTTATTTATGATTTTTAATTGTAGTTTTTTATGATTAAAGATAATCATTTAAATCTTATCTATATTTTTTGTATTTATCTTCTACTTGTATAGTATATCAACAAAACGAATTTAAAAACTTATAAATTAAATAATAATTAACATATTACCTAATAAGGAAATATTCTTTTTTTTCAAAATGACAAAGTACCCACTAGGGGTTTTGTTTTATTATATATAAGAGATTCAGTTTGTTTACTCAATTGCTAGAAAGCGCAGCCTTTACACTCAAAGAAGCTAGGCTAGAATCCCAACTCGACCAAGTAAAGGTCGCTCACTTAGTACTAATGATTTGCGTTTAGTTAAGGAGCTATCTAAGCTAGTTTTAAAAGCACGTGCGAGGATTGAACAGTTGAAATCTTTGAAGAAAATGAGAGCATTTAGATCGCTATCAATTATCATAATTTTCCAAGGTACATTAGGGGGTATGTTATTCGTATGCATATTGTAAGTTGATATATAACACATTTAATTTGATTACGGTTTAGGTAACTGTGCCCATACTTCCAGGTTTTGGTGCGAGTAAAGACTAAAGAACAAGTGGTTTGGTCTTGGTATAGTTTTATTCCTAGCTGCCAAAACAAACATTTGGCTCTCAGCCCGGACGAACACTTAAATGCTTGGTTAAGACTCTTGGCTCAACACACCCGGCTTCTGGTGTCTAACATTTGCACACAGATATATATCCTTCTAATCATATATGTACCTATTTGTTTGTTTGTCGTCTTCTAGTGTAACATTTAATTTGATTTCCAAACTAAAGTTTTGGAGAGTGTAACTTTGTATAATCATGCTCATCATTCACTGATCTATCCGAATGATAAAAAGTAGTAAACATTACGATTTCCAAACTGGAGTTTCGGAGAGTGTAACTTTGCATGATCAGGCTCATATTCACTGATCGATCCAAATGATAAAAAGTATTATTGTAAAAAAAATGTAGTTTTGTCTGTGAGACAACCATGTGGCCATGCCAAGAACCATCAGATGGAACCGACAACGATCCTCTACTAAGCCATGGCCAAGACCATATGGCTCGGTTAATCACGCTCTAGCTACATGGTCATGGCTCATCAACCTGACATAGGTTTCTGTCTCTTGAGGAATCAAGAATACAGAGGTACAAGCCTATAGAACAGATCCTGTTCAAGTAAGGTCGTGCCAGGTTGCCTTTTTGTCCCCATTATATACATGCTTTCGTTTGTTCCTTTTATCATTTTTCATATTTCATCCTAAAAAGCTTTCAACATAACTTTTGTTATCTACTCATAAAATGATGCAATGAAAAACCTTTATCATTTAAATGGTGTAAGTATTCTTTTCATGACTCAAATAGTATTCACGCAACTGAAAGTTTAATTCTTGAGCCTGCCTTTGATGTGTCACCAACAGAATAATAAAATTGCATATATTCGTGCATATGCTGTGGCATGTAATGGATGGTTAAGTGATTTGCTGTCGGCTGATTAGTAGTTCAAACATAAACATTGCAAATAAATTGTAATAGATCACCAGCGATCTTGGTTGACATCTCCTCCTCCTTGCAGGATAGGCAATGAAACTGCATCAACAAAGTACAATTATTGCTAATATCTGACAATCTATCTAAATTACAATAAATAACCAGGGAGCCACTTTTACTTGTAAAAATGTCACCTTTGTGCCACACAAAGATACACCGTGGTCGATGAACTCCAATATAATAGCTCCATTTTCAGCAGCAATATCGACCTCCATCGTCACCTTAAAGCAGGCATGGCTGTTCAATATCCACCTACCTACAAATTCTATCGACCTCCATAAGTTAAACTTGATTGTGGGATGACAAGTTTCGTCGTAGTTGCGGCTGTATTATTTGTTAGCCTGGGTTTTCGCTCGGAAGTGATGCTAAGAGACATTGCATGAAGCTGCTGTTGTAGTTTCATCATCTCAGGTTCAGTGGTCTTGTTTGACACTTTAGTGTGATGGCTTTCGATCTGGGTCTATTATTTTGGCTTTGCTGCTTCAACAAAATGATGTTGGCTTTCTTCATGGCAATTAATATGATCTGGCCAACTTTTGAGTTTCGGTTCATTCCTGAGATGTTTGCTGGTGCTTTAACTCTTGTTGGTTTCGTTATTGGTATGTTGAAAGTTCCACTGTTCCATATTAGTTCTGTTTCACACCATTTTCAAGAAACCGTATTTTTATTTAGACTCACAACCTCAATTCTGTGAATGCGTAGGAAAACAAAATGGCAGAAGTCCTTCAATGGAAAGAAATTAGAACAAATAACGATTGTACGCAACTTCAAAAGTCAAATTCAAACATACAAATCACTAAGTCAAAATACAGCAGGGACCACAAACCTCAGCTGCAGCTGCATCATCATCTTTGTAACCCAATTCTTATGCAGGCTTCATCGAGGGGCCAATATCGTCTGCACCAGTGGTTCCAAGAGATGCTCGGCATAGACCTTGCAATACAAAGATAGGAACAAATATCACATAACTCTAAGGTATAGGTAAAATAAAACAGTTAAACATATGCACATAAACCGGCTCTAGTTTTAGGTCAGCATACTACATCAGTGCCAATAGCGAAGTCAAAAGGTGGATCAAAGTATCATCAAATACCATATGATCATTGTTATCGGCCTACAGGAGCTCTGCAGCAGAAATGGATCTAACTGAATCTATGAAAATACAATATCTCAGAGTTAGCTCACGTATTGGAAGCTAAATTTCAGGGTCATCTTTACGCTCCAATGGGTCAATTGGTTCAAAAGTCACCCAAAGTGAATATTGAATGGACAAAACCTCCTAAATCATTGCATTCAATAGGTTATGTTAATATCGAAATAACATAATCTTTTGTAATGATATTTGACACATTATGTCTAAACACTTATATTATCAGACGATATTTTTTTTCAAGTCATCCGAGGTTTACTTGACCCATCCTTTTTGCATCTCTATGAATCGTACCATGAAGTGGAGACAAATGCATTGAAAAACAGTAAAAGATTCATTTGCATAATCCTTGAAGTAACACGTTCAACATTTCACATTAAAAGAGGCAAGCAAAACCTGTACTTGGTCAAACGAAACATCACATCCAAGCAATGCCTTGGCATCACACTAAATACGATAAAAAAGATATAAGTCACCAAGTATAATACGAGTCCTTGGCAAATCCTGCTACCCCACAATCTTCCCCGAGTTGAATAACGCTTTTGCCTTTTAGTTTCAATGGACAAATGTTTCCCTTCCTGCATTTTTTCTCCTGCAAAATACAGTCAACCGCATGCTATAGCTCTAGAAAGGAATAATCAACATTACCTTAAAAAGCTTAGAATTCGGATCCAAATAAAAGGACAAACCTTAAAAAGCCATACTAACACATTCAAATCTGAGATAATTGCAGTTGTTAACAAAAAAAAACTAAAGAACCCTCACATTATGCATTGTCGCATTCGTTGAAAAAGCTCCTAATGGACTCGTGGGTCAACACACTCGTCTTCTGGTTTTTAACAGTATTTATACATATTTAGTTGTCGTCCTGCTGGTGTACATATAACATTTGTACAGAAAGTTAGTCGCTTAAACGAGTAGCTAACATTTAGTGCACATAAGTTTTGGAGAATGTAGCGTAGTATGATCATGCTCATCAACTGATCCAATGATAACATAATTGTTTATGGCGAAAAGGAGTTAAAAAAAAATTTAGTTTCGTCTGTCAGACAACCATGTAGGCCATGCCAGGGGCCATTAGATGGAACCGACAACGATCCTCTACTGAGCCATGGTCGGGACCCTAAGGCTCGGTTAATCACGCTCTGGCTACATGGTCATGATGCATCATGACATGGGTTTCTGTCTCTTGAGGAGTCAAAAATACAGAGGTACAAGCCTATAGAACAGATCCTGTTCAAGTACGGTCGAGCTATTTGGTCTGTTTGTCCCTCTTATATACATGCTTTCGTTTGTAATGTTTGGCGATGTGGGACAAAACATAGAACATATAACACACCACATTAAGTCATTCCTGATTCATGGTCGTCGTAACTACCACTAAGTATAAATACAAGCACATACATTGTTTTCTTTACTTTACAAACACGTTTTCTTTCTTCATTTCTTGAACTGGTTTTAACANTATACATGCTTTCGTTTGTAATGTTTGGCGATGTGGGTCAAAATATAGAACATATAACACACCACATTAAGTCATTCCTGATTCATGGTCGTCGTAACTACCAGTTAGTATATATACAAGCACATACATTCGTTTTCTTTACTTTACAAACACGTTTTCTTTCTTCATTTCTTGACTACTAATCTAGCATTTAATTGGTCAATATCTTATTCAATAAGTGATACAAATTTGAAATAATTGCAAACGCAAATAAACAATATATTAGGAGGATTCTGGGCGTATGCGCGTTCCAAATTATTATTATTTTTTTTTTACAGGAAGTTGGATAATCTGTGCGTTGTGGATTTCACTTGAGATTGCTTGATGAGAGTTTTTAATAGCATTGTTTTTGGAGTGTTTGCATTATGATTATTCTCGACTTTCCTTCATAAACGACATGTAACACCATATGCACGGTCAAACACACGGGTTGATCTCACAAATCATATGACCCCATATTCCTTGGTCCTCAACGGTACAAAATGTTCCACATAATTTTGATCAGCTATAATTTTTGGTAACTTATATGATATTGAAAATCATTCTATTTGCATATATAGAACCTGAACATCACATAGTTTGCATACTCAGAACTATTGTCAATGTTAGATAAAAGTGTCGTGAATGTTGTTGAACATAGGTGGGACTAGTTTTCATACTACTGGATGTTGTGAGACCTGTTGCTGAAAAGCAATTGAACTATCAGTCCCTATAAATATCAATCACAAAATGTCATTTATTTTGTAGTGCAAGTACTTACTTGAAAGCTAGTTTATGTAGATTTTCTTGCAGTTTGACTTTTTCAAGTCAAGCCAATATATTAAAAAGGTTTCCAAAAAAACATGTCAACATATATATGTTGAGTCCTTGATTTTTACTATAAAGTGGACACAGTTTAGATTTACTTGAACAGAGAAGAACCTTGATTAATATTCCAAACATAAGAAAAGCAAACTATTTAAACAACCGGTTTCTAAAATATCAATGTAACCAAAGGCCTAAATACTACTCGTAGTAATCAATGAGTTTTCATACCACTTGATGTTTCAAAGTTCTTGATATATTTGTATATCCATACTATCAAGCTTGTCACAAGAAGGAGTTGGAAAATCTTCGCGCCGTATACGCCATAGTAGTTTACTCGTCCCGATTTCATAACGACAATCGTTATAGAGTGCTTGTATGTAACGAATGGTGATCCTTTTCTCGACAGAAGATCGGGAAAAAGATCTATATACTGTATCAAACTCATCTGAGGATCTCACATAAAACTCAATTCCATATTTCTTGGTCATCATGGGAATCTGATACTCGTCTTTTCTTTCTAATGAATAATATGGTGGTTTTGTCTTTGGTGCCGAATTAAATATCAAGAAGGCAAACAATCCCATCGACACAAGAACTACACAAAAGATTACTATTTCGGCAATGCACATATACTTGGATGCCTTGCTTGATTGCTTATATCCCTTGTTCAAATTACCATGCATGGCGTAACACATCCTTAAAACAAAATAAAAATCAATTACTTTGCACATATAAAAGTGTTTCAAGCATTGCAACCATGCTTGAAACAAAAATCATACCAGTGAAATATTATATCTATCTTCTATAGCAAGGTAGAAATTTAACCAAAAGTATATAAGCATGCTTCAGATTTAATTTCACGTTATCGTGTAGTCGAATTCCTAAAGAACACGTAACAGTAGGAGTCAAGGAACACATTATCAAGTTTATAGTAGCTAATTTTAACAATTTTCTTCTCATTTTAACTAATAGAACACTTATCAAACAAATTAATTAATTTGTTTATTAGCAAAAGGCTACATTGGTTATCATCAATCAATCATATTGTATATTTAAAACATTATAAATTCATTAAGTGTTATCAACCAATTGTTGAAACTTCTAATGCATACGCAATAATAGATTTGAAGTAAAGCATACCTTGAATGGCACCGTAGTCACGTTCTTCGTTCTAAATTTTTATCGACTTTAAATGGTGAATATAATATTATCATTTGATTTAATTATATGATAAGGTGAACTCAAGGCCTAGAAATTATGCAAATCTCAACAAACTTTTGAACTATAACCCCCAAAATTCAAAATTCAAAAGAAAACGAAAAAAACAAATCCATTTTATCGTATTTATCTTAAACAACTACTCATTTTGTTTATGAGTTATTGTTTAATCATTTGAGTTATTGAAAATTTTGACCATGTAGCAACAAAGAATTTTATTTTCCATTCTTTTTCATATTTTTTTATGTCACAAGACTCACAATGCATGAATCTATGACCAGTAAAAAATGGCTACTTTTTTCCCATATCCTTTATTAATTTAAGTCATTTGTTACTTAAAAATTTGTAGAAAATGGTACACGTCTATTACATCCACTTAATAGAGAGGACTTCATAATTCAAACCTTGTATATATAGACCAAACAAAAGAAATAGTGAGTCTTATTTTAAAAGGGGGTTGATACTTTCACATTGCAATTTACTACATACACATTAAAATCATGCATAAGGACAAAATATTATTTTGTCCTTATGCATGATTTTAATGTGTATGTAGTAAATTGCAATGTGGCAATATCATTTGCCATTTTAAAAAAGAAATAGTATTAAATGAGTGAATCCTATCATTCTCTCCCAATAATGAAGTGGGTAAGATGATAGTAATATTTTCTGCATGTATGTTTGGATAAGTGTAGAGATCTATAGCAAGGTTGTCAAGATCGATATCTCATCTGAAATCTTTCTGTTTTCACAAGACTGAAATTATAAAATCAAATTTAAATCATAAGATACTACCAATTTTTTACGATGAATGACTGTTTTACATGTCTACTTAAAGTTACTGATAAATTTATATGATGGGCCTGTTTGGTAGGCGTTTTTTGGGAGTTGTTAGCTTTTTGTTACAAACATTATCTCTTCTAAAATAAGTAGCTCCGTTTGGATGCATTAACTTCAAGTTTTTCTTTCAAACAAATAGCTCATAAATGAAAAGTTGTTTCATGAAGCTTTTTAAACATCTTGGAGCTGTTAAAATTTTAAATTACTAATATACCCTCCAAACATTTGTTTACAATTATAAATATGTCCTTTTATGTAATTTTACATCTTATAATTATGTTTAACAGCTAACTTACCAAACACTTTTATTGAAAAAAAAAATACAGCTTGTAGCTCATGTTAATAGCTTTGCAGTTTACAGCTTACAACTTACAGTTAACAGCTTACAGCATAGAGCTAGTTTTGCCAAACATACCCTATCTTCACAAAAATGTCAAATTTCAAACTTAAAACACCATAAGACTGATCGTAATAGGGTATCCCCTCCAGTGCGTCCACCCCAGCCAAACGCGTCTCTCTTGCTACATATGCTCCAATCGGACGCGTCCCCCAGACAAGTATTTCGTTTGGTCTGCTTGTGGATCGAACGAAATGAAAGAAAGAAAGGAAAAAATGTATCAAATGGCTTTAAATACTTTTTCATTTGGTTTGTTTGTGGTTTGCGTTTGTAGTTTGTTTGTGATTCGTGTTTGCAGCAAATACCAAAGGAAGAAGAAGGCTACATTATATTTTTATATATTTTTTCATTTTAGTCCTTAATTGGTTGGTCTTTACAAGTTTAGTCATTATATTATTTTTTAGTTTTTTTGGTAAAGACTTGCATTATATGTTAGTTGACTTAGTTCAAATACGAGTATATAATTGACTGTTTAGTCAACCACACAAATTAGTTCAAAGGAAGAAGAAAACACTTTTTTACTCAAATACCATTACCTTGTATCAGTAAAATAAAAAAAATAGAAAAAAAGGTGTTTGGTCTTCTTACTATGTGTATTTGGTCTGGGTGGTGCTTGAGGAGAGAGAAAGCTGATGTGACGGTGTGGGGGTGGTTTTTGTTGTCTTATTACTTTTAGTCTAATAATAGTAGACCATGAAAAAGTGAAGTTTTAATCATTACATCAACTATTTAGCGGAATAAGAAAACGCAACATAGTTCATTAACGTCTCAAAACACATGAGTCATAATGTCCAAAAATTCTACACAAACCTTCAATATATACTATGCAGCGATGTATTAACTTAATTTTCCTCATCGAAATCAAAATCCGGTCCTTAAAAATCATAGTCACGACCACAATGATAGGAAAATAAGTGTTGTATGTATAAGACTTAATAACCAAAATATAAAGTATGGGCTAACGTAACACTAATGGGCAAAAAGCAGAAAAATAATAAAATGAATTTAGGCTTTGGTAAAATTGGCTCGCAAAGTCGACCTTATGAATTATGATCTTGCCCACGATCTTACGATCCTACAAGTTTTTGGCTAGTAAGATCGTAGGATTTTATGATCTAACTGCGGTCTTGACAACCTTGATATACGGTGCCCACGTGTAAAAAGTAAAAACGATGCATATAGAATTGTTTTTGGAGGAATGATACATTCTTCTTTTTGAGGAAACTAATGTGGATATAGCATTCTTTTTATTTTTAAGAGTATTTGTCAAAATTCCATAACTGTAAGTTACCAAATATAATATTCCAAACACTTAACAAGATATTTTGGTTAAGTGTTTTGTGTAACGTTTGCATAAAGTATTATTATAAATATATATTGCTATGCATTGATAATCGTCAAGTGATAATATACATATACATATACACATACACAAATCATATATGAAACCTTATCACTATAATCTTAAAAAAAACCACATACTTTATATTTCAAAAAACACACACTTTGCATCAAAGGTCGAACCAAAATCACGATTTCCCAAATATAATTATTTTCTGCTATTACTACGTTGCAATAATATTATAATCTTTTGAATAAAAAATACAGGACGTTGCATACATTGAAAAAGCACTTTGAGACATTTTTAGGCCATATAACCGTTCTCCTTCTAACTATATTTGTATTTTACCCATTAGAGATAATTCATATTCAAAAAAAACGAGTGAGATTAAAGTGATTGAAATTGTTATCTCTAATTGAAGTCAAAGTTACTATTTTCTCATCTCCCTTCTTATCTTTATAGGTGATATTTTTGTTTTTATTTTTTTGAAAAGTTTTTATAGTTTTCAAAGGTAGAATAGGTATAGAACAAACTTAAAAGATTATCAGTTATTATTATTTTTTTTATTTTTTTTATTTTTTTTTAATCCATATTTAATAAATAGTTAAGATGTGTAGCGTACTAAATTTTTTCTTCTTTAGCCTAATACATTTGAATTTCTTCTTTTGTATATATCATATTCCAGTTGTGTGTATTATTTGTACCATTTTACCACTCCCCAATTAATAGGAGTGCGTAAACTGAAGGCAAAATTATCACGTAATAAACACAACTGCAATATAATGCAACAAAGTACGAAATTCAAAAGTTTTAGAATAAAAAAGAAAAAAATTCTGCACTACACAAATTAGAAAAATGTCAAGTAAAATTCATTTATAACAAAATATAAATAATAAACATTCGGTTTCTGTTTTAACAAATATTACCGAAGCCTAAAGGTAAAATTTAATGGTTTTCTAAATTTGAGGCTTTCGTAGCTCATCATATGTTTCATATATATTCCATACACAGGTATATTCCCATGGTTTCAAGCTTCTCACAAGCAGGATTGCATCGTCCATCATGCGGTGACATCTTTATCGAGATTCCTCAGAGAATCGCCATGGATGAATTTTGCACAGTAAATGAAGGTGATTCGTATTTCTATATACCAACTCTTGAAGTCTAGATCCAACATGATATATATGATCAAACTCATCTGATGATCATCTCACGTAAAACTCGTTTCCAAGTTCTTTGTTTATCACGGAAAATCGATACCCGTCATTTATTTTAAATGTACCAATGGTAGGTGAAAAAGTTACTACAATCACATAATTTTTATATAAATTTTTTCGCACAATGAAATGCTAAAATATAATACTTCAAAATAAACTAAAATATATTCTCGCTCTTATATATATATATATATATATATATATATATATATATATATATATATATATATATATATATATATATATATATACATATATATATATATACATATATATATATATACATATATATATATATACATATATATATATATATATATATATATATATATATACATATATATATATATATATTGTTGATTTCATCAAAATAGAATTTACATAGTGGTTGAAGGCAAACGAGCAACAAGCTGCGCCGCTAGCCCTTTTTGGATTGCAAAGCTAACTCTTTTGAAAACTACATCCGTTGATCTATGTGTCGTAACATTACTGTTCATAACTCGTTGGACTCTGTTGAGTAGTTCCATCGCCTAAGGTGCAAGGAAACCAAATGTATCAAATGCGAAAGGAATAAACACGTGTTGATTTTCAATGCATGCTTTCTCGTGTTTTGTCACTTTGCACGAGGCGGCTTTCAAAGCGGCATGCCCAGCTGTAAAACCCTGACTACTCAATCCCACGAGAGGAGAAACCCCGGTCAGATCCACACAAACCCATCCAAAAATCAAAATGTCAGCCGGTCTCAATGTAGATCTTCCATCCAACGGGTCCGTCAAAAAGTTCACAGGCGCTTCTTTCTTGGTGGAGATCCTGGCACGCCTACATACGTCAAAAAGGACATCTCTAACAAAATCATGTCTGTACTTGAAGCCCGGGAGCTCTTTACAATGAACCGCATGTTTCCAAAAGGAATCCAAACATGCCTTGCGACAAACAGGGCATATCTCATCAACCGGAAATAATGGAATCATAAGGCGATACTTAAGGATAGTACGATACTCCACCGGTGACATATGCTGACCTAGCCCGTCTATGGGGATGGCTAATAGAAAATCCTGAGCATGTGGTGTGCGTAGACACTCAAAAACAGCTTTCTGTCTCACAGTCATGTCAAAATGAACTTTCATATCCTTGACCATTTCACTAAAAAGGGCACTCCCCATTGTTTGTTGGGCTTTAGAGGGGACGGTGTCCTTATTAGTGAAACCACTAAAATCAAAGCTTGGAATCATATCACGAGACTAACGTGACTGTGAGAAAATATCCGTTCTCGAGACTAACGTGTCAAAAATAAAGTCAGATACATTTCTTAAATCAACTATGAACCTAACACGTCGAAAATTACTTAAACCATGTTTGACTCGTTATTCAGCAAAAACTATATGTCAAAATATTCATGTCCATGTATTTAATTATCATAAGTAAATAAAAAAAGTGAACGTTTGACCAAACACAAACTAGGGTTATGAGACTTTTTTAGTTGGGCAATAAATCAAATAAGTCACATACGGTCATCACTGAAATGAAGAAATCTACTCCAAGATTAAGGTCAGCCCAGGCGCTCAACTTACTTCGTCAAATGGCTTTTCTAAACCTTAAGTTTAAGGAGATATGCTACTCTGTTGTACTATTTGAAGGTGTGTTTTTTGGTTGGTGTTGTTTTCGGTAGTTTTATATCTCTAGGGATTGCTTATTGTTTTTTTAGGAGTCGTTATTTCAGTGATATTTTTAGGGCTTCTTTGTGTTTCTTAGGTTCTTCGGGTGTGTCCATTCAGGCGTAGCGGTTTCACGTATTCTCCTTCTGGGAAGTTTTTTTTAGGTGTTGTTGTTTGTCGGTTTGGTGTATGTAATTTACTAACGTACGTCTTGATAGTGTTTCCTTTTAATATAATTGCCGTTAAATTTGAAAAAAAAAATAATAATAATAATAACGATGCCCTTCTACAGAAAAAACTAACCTTTTATGATTGGGTTGGGATTTATATAGCTAAGCGACAAATTAAAATTACTCTCTTTCAGAATATGAGTGAATTCTAAAGAAGGAAATCAATGATTCTAATTCCAGGTTTTCTTCGTTTCGGTAGTAGAGTTTTAGCGTTGTTTGCCTTGGTATTGGTTAATTATTGCGGAGTAGTATTGTTTCTGGTCAAGGTGTGTTTTGTTATACTTTAGTTCAGTTTTTTGGTCAAGCAGAAAATATATCAGAGATTCATCAGCAAATTAACTAGGACCAATAATATATTTATTGCACGCTTTAGATATTATCGTAAGAACCAAAGAAGGTCCGAATGTTGTATTGTTTACAAGACAACTCGAAAAGCAACACCCAGCTTGAGTTGATATCCTTCTTATTCATAAACAGAAATTTGGCTGTATAGAGTACGGGTTCATATTGAATAAGCTGATCATGGACAAAACACAACTTTGTAGTTAGTACCACCGGGGCATGAAATTTGACTAGTGTCGTCATCTTGAGGGTAACTATAAGCATCAGGACAGTTGTTTTTAAAGAACTTTGAATACTCGGTAGGTCCACAACTACCACGCTTTGGGGTGCAACAATACTTGACAGTTTTGAAAACTGTGCATGGATTGTTGCATCCTCCTTTAGTTCGTAGTTGCTGAGGGCACCGGTTATTGAGATTAACAGCACATCTCAATGTCTTGCACGAAGCACCAACGGGGCTAAACACCATCGGGATATTAAATCCATCAACTAGAGAGATGTCAGGAAAGTCAAGATTCTGGTATTGGTTTAGAGCAAACTCAGCTAAAGTGTTGGGTGGTGTCCCATAACCTTGACATTCAAGTCGGCCATTGCAATCACCGGTTTCGCATTTCCCTTGCCCATTGGCATCAAAGTGGCAGTTGGTTCGGCCCCATATACGTGCTCCTGTCGTTCCAGGAGCAACCTTAAGACTCCAAGTTTGACCAGTTTCAAGACGTCTGCCACCACCAGGTGAGGCAGCGGCCCATACAGTGTATGGACATCGGTTTATGACGTCGAAATTGGCTCCTTGAGTGAAAGTGAAGCAAAAGATGCTTAGAATGGTGAATGAAATGAGATAGTTTTGGACATAATAAGCCATGTTTGCTATATTTATATATGTTTAGTGTGTTTCTAGTGTGGGTTGAAGACTTGAAGTGGCTTTGGTTCAAAGGGTTTATATAGGAAAGTGAGTTAGGCATAAGGCATGTATGGGTAAATATTTTCCACAAAATTTTAATCATAACGAAGAAATTTTGAAACACTTGGGAAGTATGAGTGGACATCAATATGATTATATGATAGAAAAATGGAATTCATTATAGTAAAAAGTAAAAATAAAAGTGGTATGTACGTCTTCTAGATTTGATAATTTATAAAACATCTTTAGATGTGTATCAGTGTATGTGTTTGTAGAGTGAAAAATGTTTCGGAGTAATATATATACAACGACTACGATCCTTTAGGACTCTATTGCATAAATAGTTGTACGGTTATCATTAGTGATGGGCGGAGATTCGAGACCAAGTGTTGTAAAACTTATTTTTGCTACGGTATAACACTTCGATCCTTGTTACGGCTCCGTAGAGCTCGAATAAAAATTAATTTTGCCTTTCAAGTTGTTACACCGTAACAAGGTTTTCCTTGTTTCATCGAGACGACGAAAGCGGTTTATATTCTTATTAGTAGGAAAATTTGTTTATCCATATTATCTTCTTTACGTTAGTTAGTTATCTTTTAGTGAAAGATAATTTTTTCCTATAAATATAAGGTTTATTATCATTGTAATTCATTTAGAAATTAATTGATATAATTGAGTTTTAAGAGTTTTCTTTTATTAGAGTTTATTCCCAGAAGGTTTTATCCTCGTTATCAGCCCTAGGATCAGGGTTACCAAAATTCTCTTTCGCGTCCAACATTAGTTGGCATCAAAGCTTGTTAGCATTCTGATGGTGAGTGGTGTAGAAGATCAAAAAACCCATACTACTAGTGGGATACAGTCGACCAAAGACATGGATTGTATGATCTATGATTTTGCATACAAATTCACGAGTATGTCCAATGTTCTTTAAGAGATTTGATCCGTGATCGGAAGTGGTTGGAATCACACAAATTGCGAGGGTAATAATCACGGTCATTGTAGATTCCGTTTTAACAATGATGAATTATATGATGATCATGTGCGTCACCAATCTCCTAATCAAAACTAGGGAAGATCAAGATGAAGGTTTAATGGTCCTAGGGTTATGAATAGGAGGAATGAGGGTCGACGTGGCTATGAAGATTGATAAGGGTATCATGTTAAGGCCAAGATCCCTAATTCTAGGGAATCTTGACCTTGAAGCTGTGTTGGATTGGTTGTACGAGGTTGACAAGTTCTTAGATATCAGGGATGTTCTTGAAGAAGAACAATTCAAGATCGTAGCTACAAGATACGTGGAGGAGTTGAAGCTTGGTGGCAAAACGAGCGAGACAACCTTAGGAGACAAGGAAAATATACAATCAACACATGGCAAAGGACGAAGAGAATGATCAAAGTATGTTTTTACCCCCGGATATTGAGCAACTTTTTTATCAACAAACTTGTGCTCAAGGGAAGAGAACCGTGGTGGAGTACACGAGTCAATTCTTGAGGTTGCAAGCTAGGTGTAACTTGAAGGAATACAAAAGAACAAACTATTGCTAGGTAGTATCCAAAGAACAAACTATTGCTAGGTAGTATCCAAAGAACAAACTATTGCTAGGTAGTATCCAAACTATTTCTCATTGATCATTGATGGAGGAAGTTGTGCGAGTGTAGTATCCAAAGAATTAGTGAAGGCCTTGAAGTTACCAACTAAACAACATCCTAATCCATATAAGTTAGGTTGGATAAAGAAGGGTCCAGAGGTAAAAAGTGAATGAGGTTTGCGAAATTCCAATTGTTGTTTAAAATTCCTATCGTGATGGGGTTTCGTATGATGTTGTGAACTTGGGAGCTAGTAATGTTTTGTTAGGAACACTGTGCCAACATGATGTGAATGTAATACATAGAGGAAAGGCAAATTTTTATGTGTATAATTGGTATGGAAAAAGCATAGCTATTCTACCCAATGGTATGACCACTACGTTTAAATACAAATTGCAAGGCATTGTAAATTCTCCCATTGATTGGAGGTAGTGAAAAATCGATGGTGAGTTCTTCTAAAGTGAGGTTGAATGATGAGGACAAGATTCAAGACCAAGTGTCGTACAAGTTATTTTCGCTACGATGCAACACTTCGATCCTTGTTACACCATAGAGCTCTCGAACATGGATTAATTTTGGCTTTCAAGTTGTTACGCCATACAAACAACGATGGCAGTTTCTCTATTTATTAATATGAAAGTTTATTTATCTTTATTATGTTATTTGCTTTAATTAGTTATCTTTTTCTCCAAGATAATTTTTGCTATAAATATAAAGCTCACATCATTATAATACACCTCGAAAGTTATTAATATAATTGAGTTTAAGAGTTTTCTCTTGTTAGGGTTTTATTCCCTGGAGGTTTTATCTTCGTTACAACCATTGGATTAGGGTTAACAAAATCTGCTTCCGCCTCCTACGTCAATTACACTATACGAATAATGATTAAATATAAAGTCGATTCCCTCCTAAAAAGTATAGATACTCACCATAGGTTGACATGATTAAATATAAATTTGGATCCTATTTGTTTTGGACGGAGTATTGATGAATATTTGGATTGTGATGAACATTTTGCATTGGTGAATAATTTTGCTGATAAACATTTTGTATTGATGAACATTATGGCTATACATTGATGAACATTTATTAATGATGAAAACTTTAAATTAATGAACGTAGAAAAATACTGGTGAACATAACTAATACCAATGAACATTTTGTATTGAAAATATAAGACATATTTTTGTATTTTTTTTATGAACATAACAAACATTTTTGTGTTTTTATGAACAATTATTTGATGAACAAATTTGTTTCCATGACATTCCTTGATGCACAACTTTCTAGTTAAATATCCTTTAATAGATATTTACTTGACGAATAATTTTATTTCCTCTGCATTCTTTGATGAATATCTTCTTGCTAACTTTTCTTTGATCAACAACACTTGTAAATTCAAAGCTTTGTTCATCACAATTCTGATTTTTTCATCATTTATTGAAGCTTTTATGAACTACAAATATATTTATTACTAATGAACACCTCCAAACTCTAAAATCACGAATTTGCTTTATTGAAAAATTTAATCAAACATTTTTATGGGTATTTTCATGAAAAATTGATATCACTGAAAATTATGAGAAAACTTTAAAATCACAAAACGATGAAGAATTGATGTTAATGTAGAGTTTGTTGATCAAGATTTGTCACGGTAATTTAGTTTTACCTCAAATTGAATAAGTCCTAATTTTGATGAAATTTGAATTTTTGAATAGGATTGTAATTTGTAGCGATTAAAGGAATATATGATGAAATCAAAACCTAAAGTTTTTATTTTTGAACCTAAAATTGGGGTAAAGATTTGTGTAGGTTATGAAAAAAAGAAAAGAAAAAAGAAGAAGACTTGAGATTCAAGAAAAAATATCCTTAATGCGACTGCGAGATAGTTGTCCTTGCTACATTTCGCTGGGGAAGAAAGAAGGAATTGAGTCCTTTCAGGATTGCTGCGAATAGAGGGCGACTTAAGACAGCAAGAACGGCCAAAAGAAATAAGTCACTTACAAGACCAGGAAGAATGGAAAGAAATCGATGCAGATCGGAGTTCACTTTAGTTTGTTGTATCGGATTGGTTATCAAAAGAACAACAATGGCTTGTAGCATTTCCTGTTGATTTGTCTAGTAGATAGGATCGTCTGCACTGGTTTGTACACATATGCGATTATAGACGACTTCAAATCTTCATTTTCGAGAGGGATGATCAACTCCACAATCGATCAAAACTTGAACCCTTGTATTAGTATGCAATTTAAGAAAGCACAACAATTGAAATGGGCAGTCCGTACTGGTCCCTTGTTAGGCGACATTCATTGGGTAATTAAGCTGATCATGGACAAAACACAACTTTGTAGTTAGTACCACCGGGGCATGAAATTTGACTAGTGTCGTCATCTTGAGGGTAACTATAAGCATCAGGACAGTTGTTTTTAAAGAACTTTGAATACTCGGTAGGTCCACAACTACCACGCTTTGGGGTGCAACAATACTTGACAGTTTTGAAAACTGTGCATGGATTGTTGCATCCTCCTTTAGTTCGTAGTTGCTGAGGGCACCGGTTATTGAGATTAACAGCACATCTCAATGTCTTGCACGAAGCACCAACGGGGCTAAACACCATCGGGATATTAAATCCATCAACTAGAGAGATGTCAGGAAAGTCAAGATTCTGGTATTGGTTTAGAGCAAACTCAGCTAAAGTGTTGGGTGGTGTCCCATAACCTTGACATTCAAGTCGGCCATTGCAATCACCGGTTTCGCATTTCCCTTGCCCATTGGCATCAAAGTGGCAGTTGGTTCGGCCCCATATACGTGCTCCTGTCGTTCCAGGAGCAACCTTAAGACTCCAAGTTTGACCAGTTTCAAGACGTCTGCCACCACCAGGCGAGGCAGCGGCCCATACAGTGTATGGACATCGGTTTATGACGTCGAAATTGGCTCCTTGAGTGAAAGTGAAGCAAAAGATGCTTAGAATGGTGAATGAAATGAGATAGTTTTGGACATAATAAGCCATGTTTGCTATATTTATATATGTTTAGTGTGTTTCTAGTGTGGGTTGAAGACTTGAAGTGGCTTTGGTTCAAAGGTTTATATATATAGGAAAGTGAGTTAGGCATAAGGCATGCTTGTGTAAATATTTTCCACAAAATTTTAATCATAACGAAGAAATTTTGAAACACTTGGGAAGAGTGGACATCAATATGATTATATGATAGAAAAATGGAATTCAGTATAGTAAAAAGTAAAAATAAAAGTGGTATGTACGTCTTCTAGATTTGATAATTTATAAAACATCTTTAGATGTGTATCAGTGTATGTGTTTGTAGAGTGAAAAATGTTTCGGAGTAACATATATACAACGACTACGATCGTTTAGGACTCTATTGCATAAATAGTTGTACGGTTATCATTAGTGATGGGAGGAGATTCGTGACCAAGTGTTGTAAAACTTATTTTCGCTACGGTATAACACTTCGATCCTTGTTACGGCGCCGTAGAGCTCTCGAATTAGAATTAATTTTGTCTTTCAAGTTGTTACGCCGTAACAAGTTTTTCCTTGTTTCATCGAGACGACGAAAGCAGTTTCTATTCTTATTATTAGGAAAAATTGTTTATCCTTATTATCTTATTTACGTTAGTTAGTTATCTTTTAGTGAAAGATAATTTTTTCCTATAAATATAAGGTTTATTATCATTGTAATTTATTTAGAAATTTATTAATATAATTGAGTTTTAAGAGTTTTCTTTTGTTAGAGTTTATTACCAGAAGGTTCTATCCTCGTTATCAGCCTTAGGATCAGGGTTACCAACATTAGTTGGCATCAAAGCTTGTTAGTATTCTGATAGTGAGTGGTGTAGAAGATCCAAAAACCCATACTAATAGTGAGATACAGTCGACCAAAGTCATGGATTGTACGATCTATGATTTTGCATACAAATTCACGAGTATGTCCAATGTTCTTTAAGAGATCTGATCCGCGCTCGGAAGTGGTTGGAATCACGCAAATCGCGAGGGTAATAATCACGGTCATCGTAGATTCCGTTGTAACAATGATGAATTATATGATGATCATGTGCGTCTCCAATCTCCTAATCAAAATTAGGGAAGATCAAGATGAAGGTTTAATGGTCCTAGGGTTATGAATAGGAGGAATGAGGGTCGATGTGGCTATGAAGACGGATAAGGGTATCATGTTAAGGCCAAGATCCCTAATTTTCTTAGGGAATCTTGACCTTGAGGCTGTGTTGGATTGGTTGTACGAGGTTGACAAGTTCTTAGATATCAGGGATGTTCTCGAAGAAGAACAATTCAAGATCGTAGCTACAAGATACGTAGAGGAGTTGAAGCTTGGTGGCAAAACGAGCGAGACAACCTTAGGAGACAAGGAAAATATACAATCAGCACATGGCAAAGGACGAAGAGAATGATCAAAGGTAGGTTTTTACCCATGGATATTGAACAACTTTTATATCAACAAACTTGTGCTCAAGGGAAGAGAACCGTGGTGGAGTACACGAGTGAATTCTTGAGGTTGCAATCTAGGTGTAACTTGAAGGAATACAAAAGAACAAACTATTGCTAGGTAGTATCCAAAGAACATACTATTGCTAGGTAGTGTCCAAACTATTGCTCGTTGATCATTGATGGAGGAAGTTGTGCGAGTGTAGTATCCAAAGAATTAGTGAAGGCCTTAGAAGTTACCAACTGAAAAACATCCTAATCCATATAAGTTAGGTTGGATAAAGAATGGTCCAGAGGTAAAGGTGAATAAGGTTTGCGAAATTCCAATTGTTGTTTAAAATTCCTATCGTGATGGGGTTTCTTGTGATGTTGTGAACTTGGGAGCTAGTAATGTTTTGTTAGGAACACTGTGCCAACATGATGTGAATGTAATACATAGAGGAAAGGCGAATTTTTATGTGTATAATTGGTATGGAAAAAGCATAGCTATTCTACCCAATGGTACGACCATCACGTTTAAATACGGATTGCAAGGCATTGTAAATTCTCCCATTGATTGGAGGTAGTGAGAAATCGATGGTGAGTTCTTCTAAAGTGAGGTTGAATGATGAGGACAAGATTCGAGACCAAGTGTCGTACAAGTTATTTTCGCTGCAACAAAACACTTCGATCCTTGTTACACCATAGAGCTCTCGAACATGGATTAGTTTTGGCTTTCAAGTTGTTATGCCGTACAAACGACGATGGCAGTTTCTCTATTTATTATTATGAAAGTTTATTTATCTTTATTATGTTATTTACTTTAATTAGTTATCTTTTTCTCCAAGATATTTTTTTCCTATAAATATAAAGCTCATATAATTATAATACATCTCGGAAGTTATTAATATAATTGAGTTTTAAGAGTTTTCTCTTGTTAGGGTTTTATTCCCTGGAGGTTTTATCTTCGTTGCAACCATTGGATTAGGGTTAACAAAATCTGCTTCCGCCTCCTACGTCAATTACACTATACGAATAATGATTAAATATAAAGTTGATTCCCTCCTAAAAAGTATAGAAACTCACCATACGTTGACATGATTAAATATAAATTTGGATCTTATTTGTTTTGGATGGAGTATTCATGAATATTTGGATTGTGATGAACATTTTGCGTTGGTGAATATTTTTACTAATGAACATTTTGTATTGATGAACATTATGGCTATACATTGATGAACGTTTTGTAATGATGAAAACTTTGTGTTAATGAACATAGACAAATACCAATGAACATTTTGTATTGAAAATATAAGACATATTTTTGTATTTTTTTGATGAACATAACAAACATTTTTGTTTTTTTATGAATAATTATTTGATGAACAAATTTGTTTCCATGATATTCCTTGATGCACAACGTTCTAGTTAAATATCCTTTAATAGATATTTACTCCACATTCTTTGATGAATATCTTCTTGCTAACTTTTCTTTGATCAACACTTGTAAATTCAAAGCTTTGTTCATCACAATTCTGATTTTTTTCATCATTTATTAAAGCTTTTATGAACTACAAATATATTTATATTCTAATGAACACCTCCAAACTCTAAAATCACAAATTTGCTTTATTGAGAAATTTAATCAAACATTTTTATGGGTATTTTCATGAACAACTGATATCTTTGACAATTATGAGAAAAACTTTAAAATCACAAAAAGATGAAGAATTAATGTTAATTTAGAGTTTGTTGATCAAGATTTGTCATGGTAATTTAGTTTTACCTCAAATTGAATAAGTCCTAACTTTGATGAAATTTGAATTTTTGAATAGGATTGTAATTTGTAGCGATTGAAGGAATATATGATGAAATCAAAAACTAAAGTTTTTATTTTTGAACCTAAAATTGGGGTAAAGATTTGTGTAGGTTGTGAAAAAAAAGAAAAAAAGAAGAAGACTTGAGATTCAAGAAAAAATATCCTTAATGCGACTGCGAGATAGTTGTCCTTGCTACATTTCGCTGGGGAAGAAAGAAGGAATTGAGTCTTTTCACATTATCACAGAAAAAGGGGATTGCTGCGAATAGAGGGCGACTTAAGACAGTATGAACGGCCAAAAGAAATAAGTCACTTACAAGCCCAGGAAGAATGAAAAGAAATCGATGAAGCGTGGAGTTCACTTTAGTTTGTTGTATCGGATTGGTTATCAAAAGAACAACAATGGCTTGTAGCATTTCCTGTTGATTTGTCTAGTGGATAGGATCGTCTGCACTGGTTTGTACACATATGCGATTATAGACGACTTCAAATCTTCGTTTTCGAGAGGGATGATCAACTCCACAATCGATCATAGTATGCAATTTAAGAAAGCACAACAATTGAAATGGGCAGTCCGTACCGGTTCCTTGTTAGGCGACATTCATTGGGTAATTCTACAAAAGACTACACAGGCCATAAGTAACGGCTCCTCTTCTATGTCTCCCCGTTTTTTGCCTTCGGCTATTACCGGCGTGAGCGCTTTTCCCAACATTGGATTTGCTTGAACGGAAATAGAGGGAACGTCGGCTCGCTCTTCAATGGCGCGCGATGAAGCAGGACCAACTCTTCAAAATGATGGTGTCACTTTTTTAATTAAGGGTAATTAGAGTTGATAGCCATCTATTATTGTAATCTGAAAGCTTGGTCTTTGTTGGCCCCTACTTTGGGAGGGGAACCTACATACCCTCTCGTTATTCCCATGATTCCGTGTTGAACATAATCTCCACAACCGTCGATTCAGATTTATCTCGGGTACGTTCACTGTCACTCCACTCATTCCCTTTCATTCAAAGAAATTCCTTTCTTGGCTATGAAAAGCATATGTTCTTTGATAGATCAAGGGCCCTCTGCCGTCGTTTCAGTGAGTCATAGGGCTTCCCCCCAGCTTGGTATTTTTGGTTCTTGAGAATGGTCAACACCTCTCCTAGGACCGGAATGATTATCCCATCCCGATGGGTCTAAAAGCCTTTAGATCAACTAATGGCGAAAGAAAGTAATGATTTACCATCTCCCTAGTAACTTACGTCAAAAAACTCATGAAAAAACATGAAAAAGCAGTCCCACTAAAGTAGGACCTTGGATTATTCTGATTGGGGAGAGTTTTCTATTTCAGTTTCAGAAAAGAAAGGAGAACGAACTTTTGAGGATTGAGATCCTCTCAAGTTCTATTTTAAGTAATATAAAAGTGACATTATAGAGCCCACATATTTTCCTTTCTTACAAAAAACATTAACATAACCTATCATGTTCATATTGAACTTTAGAGGATCTCAATCCGACTTTTGAAGCTTGCTGACTAGGGTTGGAAGCAACTTTTAAAGATGTTCTGGTGGGTTTAAAAGTCATCGGTACTCGAACCTACTACAATCTAATTGCGTGATATACTGATGCTTCATTATATGAAATTAAAACGACAAGTGCTATATTAGCTGTTCTAATTTCTGAGAATTATACGATGCAAAGTTTCATCTTTTAATAAGATACAGATCTAAATTTTTCTTTATCTTATAGCTAAACTAGGCTCGAAGCTGTGTAAGATGGAGTACATTGATGGTCGTTGGTTTGAAGCCGTGAATGACAGAAAAGCAATGGACTTGCTATATCATGGTAGTTTTAATAATCTCCTTTATACTTGACCCAAAAATGTATGTATACATGTCTTATAAGACGCTGGACCTGACCCAATAATCGGGAAAGAATTTTACAAGTATGTAAGATTATAAGACAATCATTTTAAAAGACATTTAAATAATCACTGATGTCCAACTATTTCATTGGCAGCAAAGTTGCAATCAAGTCATCGACAACGTAAGAGTCTAGTGGAGGGAATTAGATTACTAGGGCTTATGCAAGTAGAATGTATATTTGATTGAACATCAACTGGATTTACTAGGACAATCATATTTATTACACAGACTAGAATTTATCTTATTATAGTAAGAGCCAAAGAAGGTTCAATGTGTATAGAACCCACCTTACATAGTTTACAAGACTACTCGACATTTGAAGTGAAATCCTCCTTATTCTATAAGTAATTTTTTGCTACTGCGTATAGATAATTCATATAATAAGAGTTGATCATGGACAAAACACAACTTTGTAGTTAGTACCACCAGGGCATGACGATTGACTAGTCGGGTCATCTTGAGGGTAGCTATAAGCATCAGGACACCTATCTTTAAAGAACCTAGAATAATCTGTTGGCCCACAACTACCACGCTCGGTGGTGCAACAATACTCGACAGTTTTAAAAACCGTACAAGGGTTGTTACATCCTCCTTGAGTTCGTAGTTGCTCAGGGCACTGACTATTGAGATCAGCAGCACAACTTAGTTTCTTGCACGAAGCATCAACGGGGCTAAACTCCATTGGGATGTTGAATCCATCAACTAGAGATATGTCAGGAAAGTCATTATTGTTGTCTTGGTTAAGAGCAAACTCAGCTAAAGTATTGGGTGGTGTCCCATAACCTTGGCATTCAAGTAATCCATTGCAATCACCAGTTTCACATTTCCCTCGGCCATTGGCATCAAAGTTGCAATTGGTTCGTCCCCATATACGAGCTCCAGCGGTTCCGGGAGCTACCGTGAGTTGCCAGCTTTGACCAGTTTCAAGACGTCTACCTCCACCAGGCGAGGCAGCGGCCCAGACAGTGTATGGACATTGGTTTATGACATCGAAATTGGCTGCTTGTGTGGAAGTGAAACAAAAGATGGTAAGAATGATGAATGAAATGAGACAGTTTTTGACATGATAAGCCATGTTTGGTATGTTTAGTATGTTTCAAGTGTGGATTGGTGTGGTTTTGGTAGAATTGCAGAAAGGGTTTATATAGGGAAGGGTTTGCCGTAAGTTAGGCATATAAGTGTGAATATTTTCCACAAAACTTTGAAAGATTATGATCTACGGAGTATTTAGGTTTGAATAATAAACAGAGAAAATTTGAAGGCTTGGAAATATGTTGATAAGACCGATAATTAAATTTAGAATAGTCAAAAATAAAACAGAAGTTAGTTACGTAAGTCTTCTAGATTATTTATTTTCGTTTTTACATCTTTAAATGTGTTTAGTGATAGCAAGGATGCGACGATCGATCACCACGTATTTTATATCTTATCTTGATGATTTGAACACTAATTTCATTACTGGTAATTTATTATGTTACATATATAGAACTACATAAAATTTCCTATTGTACGATAAACTGATACTTCAAATATGAAAAACATCTTCTATTTTAGTTCAACAGAAGATGCATGTAAGTTTCTCCTTTGATAAAGTTAGAAAGTTAATAATAATTATTTGCTAGTTACAAGTTAAGTTCGAAACCTTATAAGATGGAGTACGCTAAGGATCATTAGGTTCAAAGTCGTGCATCATTAGTGAGAGACCACGCTTGATGACTCGTTGGGGTTTTATGTTTTTTGGACCCGATCCGATATGATATGTTTGTTTTAGACGAATTGTTAGATTTTACAGGTATGAAAGAGTAAAAGACTATAACGTTTTTTAAGAATTGTAAAATACTCATTAATTTCCATCTATATTATTTGGCATCAAAGATGCTATAACTGATCGACACATGCGCATCTTTGAATTGTCATGATGAAAATGGAAGTTTTGGAAGTATCTGTGTGTAACGAATTGTCAAAAGCGTATTAGAAAATAGTTACTACCTTGTCCGAGATATAATCTTGAGTAAATTAATTGAAGAATCTATGTATTTGACGATCCTAGCTAGACAATTTTTGTTCAAAAAAAAAGCTAGACATGAACCTAAATTAATTGACTTCCAACTATTGTCATACAAGTAGGTACTTTATTGAATGTAATCTATATATTTGACGGTCCAGTGGGCGGGGCTTTTGTTCTTGAGTCAGTTGACTCGGGTTCGAATCCCATCTTTGGCACTTTGCTCTCAGATAGGTACCCACTTTCGTAAAACCTATGAGCTCAGTGGAGAGACTTTGTGGATAAGAGCTCAAGAGTCCGAGAGTCTCGGCTCACTCCAGTTGGTGCCCCACTAGGCCAGGAGAGTTGCCCGGAGCTATTCCTTGTAGGGTGGACAATGGCTGGTGCCAAAAGACACCCGGGGTCAGGGTGTTCCCGCCGATCTACACCTTTTGTGGATTTAAAATTCAAACTAGTTTTAGAACTCGTGTACATACAAAGTTTAAGCAGATAGTATAACAAATAATTATACTTCAATAACTAAACTTCAAATGGATAATATAACGGATAATAATATTTGAATAACTTTATTTTCAAGATATGAAAATTCATAAATCCATGGTTTTATAAAGTCTAAAATTTATTTTTTATTTATTTTTTATAAAATTATATTAATTCATTTATACTTTTATAGTAATAATACTCGTGTGCGCACAGGATTTACATAAATTTTTTGTTATATTTTAATATCGATTATATTAATTTTTGTTGCATGAAAGATTTGACTTTGTTAACTGCTATGACGTCTAAGTTGATGTTGTTTAAATTTTAACTATTGATATCATGTTTTAGACATTATTCGTGTTTAGAAACACGTAATGACTCTTGAAAATATACGTCGTTTTAATATATACAATCTCATGTATTTATTTTCATCTCATAGTAACCAATGGGATCTTGCCTTCATTTTGATATTTATGTTCCAGTTAATAATAGATTTAGCCGCATTTAACTTGTAAACCCGTATACACGCGGGTTGAACTTATAAAGAATAATAACATGAGTTGTTATTGAATACGGGTAGTTAAGAAAATACTTTACTGGATATCCACACTTAATCACATAAAGAGAGATAACGTGAGTCTTTCGTATATGTGAAATCTCGTATATTTATTTACATATCATAATAACTCGCGTTTTTATTGTGATAATTATAATTTCGTGCATATACATCAAATGAATATATATTGGTAATAAAATTTATAAGTAACAATAACATATATGTTGTATTTTTATAAAATATAAAGTATACGAAAAATAAAACCTAAAGTTTATTTGTTAAAATTATAAAGTTATTAAAAAATATACAAACCGTTAAGTTCATTTAAGTCAATATAATCTATTTAAATTTTAGAGTTAATTACATAAATGGTCACTGTGGTTTGCGGGGTCTTGCATATTTGGTCACTCAACTTTTTTTTTTTGCCGGGTCCAGTCATTGTGGTTTACTTTTATTACAGATCTAAGCCAAATCTGTTAACTTTGTTAAACAAGATGTTAAGTCCACACACGTGACAATCACGTGGGGGGCTATTTTTGTCGTTTTCTCTTTCCCTCTCTTTTGCCTCTTTAGTCCCAATGTGTTAATAAAATAAACCCAAACTTTTCATCTGCTCACACATCTACTATGGTTACACACACTTACACAAACGATTGTCAAATGATAAAAAGTTCATGTGATTGAGCAATAATGGTTGATTTAAATGAATGTACTCTTCGAAAGATGGAGCAACCTTTGATCCTTATCAAGCATACGGAATGTTTATTAGGGCTAAATGAAAATTTAATGTTTAGGGCTAAATGAAAATTTAATGTTTTTAGCATATGGCATGTTGATTATTAAATCATGGGATTTTTTTTTTACAGGTAATTCAAACCCTACACGTTTTACACTGGAGATACATCATGGGGGTTTTTTTACAATGGGGTCGGGAAGACGTTACATGAATGGTAAGGTTAATTGGTTTGATGCATGATGCGTGGTTTTGTAACCTTATAACAGGTTTTACCTCTCGAGGGATCTCAAGAGGCTTACAACCCCACCAGGCAGTGTACCTGACCGATGTAGTATAGGATAGTGGTAAGTACGGGGGATTGATCGTTCTCTCACAGGGAATAGTGTTCGTTAGGATAGAAAAACTACTCTAATAGGTCTAAAGGTGGAAGGAAGATTCTTTTTGTATTTTTATATTTTTTTAAAAAAAGCTAGACAATTTGAAGAACCTAAATTAATTGACTTCCAACTATTAACATACAAGTAGGTATTTTATTGCATGTAAGTAATTAAAATTCAAACTAATTTTAGAACTCGTGTACATAGAGAGTTTAAGCAGATAGTATAACAAGTAATTATATTTCAATAACTAAACTTCGGATAGATAATATAACAGGTAATAACATTTAATAACTTTATTTTCAAGTTAAATATTATGAAGATTCATAAATCCATGGTTTTATAAAGTCTAAAACTTTTTTATTTTTTATAAAATTATATTACTTATATAGTAATAATACTCGTATGCGCGTAGAGTTTACATAAATTTTTCGTTATATTTTAATATCGATTAATATTTTTATAGATTTTTGTTGCATGAAGGATTTGACTTTGTTTAACTGGTACGATGTCTAAGGGTCTGTTTGTTTAGTTTTTTTTATTAAGTCGTGTTAAATTAAAGTGTCTGTCTATATATATGATGTCTGTTTGTAGATGAATAAATGGTTGTTTGTTTTGTGTGCTAAATAAAGTGTCTGTATTAAAAAAAAAATACTGTTATACCCTTTTATTTGAAACAAGGTTAAAAAGTGGGAGGGTAAATATGTAAAATTAAAATAAAATGAATGACTTAATTTGGAGACCCTCATCTCCAAGGCTTTTTCTAAAAGGTCATATGTTAGTTTTAAGCACTAAACAAACATCCATTTAGTAACTTGATTAACTTACCTATTTTTCAATTAAGACACTTTAAGTTGTTATCAAACACTACCTAAGTTTATGTTGTTTTAAATCTTAACTATTGATATCATGTTTTAGACATTATTCGTATTTAGAAGCACGTAATGACCCTTGAAAAATATCTGTCGATGTTATATATACAATCTCGTGCATTTATTTTCATCTCACAGTAACCAATGGGATCTTGCCTTCATTTTGATATTTATGTTCCAGTTAATAGTAAATTTAGCCGTATTTAACTTGTAAACCCATATACATGCATATTGAACTTATAAAAAGGAATAACATGAGTTGTTATTGAATACTGGATATCCATACTTAATCGCATAAAGAGAGATAACATGAGTCGTTCGTATATGTAAAATCCCGTATATTCATTTACATATCACAGTAACGCGCGTTTTTATTGTGATAATTATAATTTCGTGCATATACATAAAATGAATATATATTGGTAATAAATTTATAAGTAACAATAACATATATGTTGTATTTTTATAAAATATAAAGTATAGGAAAAATAAAACCTAAAGTTTATTTGTTAAAATTATAAAGTTATTAAAAAATATAAAAACTGTTAACTTCATTTAAATCAATATAATCTATTTAAAATTTTACAACCAAAGTTTTATAAATTACTCTCTCTTTTTTTAGTGTTTTCTCTTTTACAAAATTGACACATCTATTTTTATGCAAACTTATTTGTTTGATGAAATTTAATTGAGCTTAACTAAATTGAAGTCAATTTTGACTATTATTGGCCAACAGGAATGTTTTATTTTGCCTACGTGGCAACTTCGAGCTCTTTTATTGGTCAAGTTGAAAACTCTTCAAAGACTTTATTGTCCATTTTGTATGTTTGTTTTATCATTTAAGAGGTGTTGCCCATGCTTTTAAACTCGTCTAGAGTTATAGTGCCCACGTATAAAATTAGATTTGGTTTCACTTTAATCTCACAAAACAAACGAGTCATATCTAAGGAAGAGTTGATGTCGGGCTTAGTCGAAACTGTATTTTGGTAGAGAGGGTCACCATTTTAAACAATCTAACAAAACAATTATGTCAACTACAGTTCTGATCAAACTGAAAGAACTAATATCATATCACTCGAAGAACAAAGCTAAAAATGAAGTTTCTTTCAACATAAATGGACACACGAGACTTAAATGCTAATAACCATAAACTACACTAAAACCCTATACCATCTATAACAATATGAATTTCTGAATTTAGTAATAAACCACGTGCGATTTTAGTACTCCCGGCATCCATCCAAATGTTATGGCTAGTACTCCATCTATCCAGAATTTAGTAATAAACCGTAGACCATCTATATGAATTTCACATTTTTAAATGAGTAAATTGCAATCACCAGACCGAAATTTGTTATAAAAAGGATCGGTGCCATGATAATAGTCAAGTGGAGGCAATTAAATTAACTAATAACTAAGGACATATGCAAGTAGAATGTATATGTGATTGATCAGCAATTAGATTTACTAGGACAATCACATATATTTATTACAGTCCTTAAATAGCTTACAAGACTACTCGAGAAGCCATACTCGACAATTGAAGTGAAATCCTCCTTATTCTATAAATAATATTTTGCTGTATAGATAGATAGTTCATATGGAAAGATTTAATCATGGACAAAACACAACTTTGTAGTTAGTGCCACCAGGGCATGAAGATTGACTAGTCGGGTCATCTTGAGGGTAGCTATAAGCATCAGGACACCTGTCTTTAAAGAACCTAGAATAATCTGTCAGCCCACGACTACCACGCTCGGTGGTGCAACAATACTCGACAGTTTTAAAAACCGTACAAGCTAGGGTTGTTACATCCTCCTTGAGTTTGTAGTTGCTCAGGGCACTGACTATTGAGATCAACAGCGCAACTTAGTTTCTTGAACGAAGCATCAACGGGGCTAAACTCCATTGGGATATTGAATCCATCAATGAGAGAATTGTTAGAGTTGTGGATAAATATTAATATGCGTATGACTAGAATCGAACTTGAGACCTCGGGATTGCACACATTACGAATGAGTATCAAGGAATCTATACTATCTATAATGGAAAAATGGTAAAAGTGAAATGTTGAGTTTTCAACAATAGTCAAATGAGAGAGAAAAGTGAAATGTAATTAATACTCTTATTAAAACACCCCATTACTTAAAAGTACAATGATTTATTCACATTGTACAACCAATTAAAATACAAACCGGGTTGACCCGGGAAGCTTCAAAAACCCGCGCGGTGTGACCCGGTTTAATTTGACCCATTTCCGACCCAACCTAGCAAGTTGACCCGGTTTAAATCGACCCAATTTTCGACCGAAACGGTTCAACCGTTTGAACCACCCGGGTCGAACCGGGTTTCAAAACATTATCCATTACTTAAAAGTACAATGATGTATTCACATTGTACAACCAATTAAAACACAAACCGGGTTGACCCGGGATGCTTCAAACCCGGCGGGTTAACCCGGTTTAATTTGACCCATTTCCGATCCAACCTAGCAAGTTGACCCGGTTTAAATCGACCCATTTTCGACCGGAACGGTTCAACCGGTTGAACCACCCGGGTCGAACCGGGTTTCAAACATTATCCATTACTTAAAAGTACAATGATTTATTCATTTTTACAACCAATTAAAACACAAACCGGGTTGACCTGGGACGCTTCAAAGCCGTCGGGTTGACCCGGCTTAATTTGACCCATTTCCGACCCAACCTAGCAAGTTGACCCGTTTAAATGCGACCCATTTTTCGACCGGAACGGTTCAACAGGTTGAACCACCCGGGTCGAACCGGGTTTCAAAACATTATCCATTACTTAAAGGTACAATGATTTATTTACATTGTACAACCAAATAAAAACATATCTATCAAATTAAATACGACCAATTAAAACACAAATAGGGTTGACCCGGACGCTTCAACCCGGTGGGTGACCAGTTTAATTTGACCAGTTTTTGACCAACCTAGCAAGTTGACCCCGGTTTAAATCAACTCATTTTCCGACCAGAACGGTTCAACCGGTTGAACAACCCGGGTCGAACCGGTTTGAAAACATTATGTGTTAATTCCCAAATCTTCAAACTTTTATGTATTTTCGTTTATAACCTATAAACTTTTTCTTAATCAATACTATCTATCGCTATAAAATCCCGTTGCTATGCACGGGTACTCGTCTAGTAAATATTAATATGGATAAATTTATGATATATATTTATTATTTAATCGCAAAGAAATGACTAACGGTCGTTAGTACTTAACGGAATTGACTAACGGGCAAAGAAAAGGACTTGTTTGTAAATTAGATGACAAGAAGGTTCCGGAATACCCTCTTGGAGGTGTATGGCCGGCCAACCCAACCCAAGGGGCATCCCTTGCCCTTTGTCCTCTAAGTTTACAAAAACTATATAAACACATCAGGGGTTCATTGTTTTGGTTACCTCTTGCACACACATAAACCCTAAATGTTTTCTCTCTTTTCTTTTGTCCCAAAACCGGTCGACAAACACCCCTAAGGGTTATGAGTCGATGTTTGTTTATCAAAAATCATTCCTTGTGTTTTTACTAGCATAAACTTGATATAGTTTAATTCGTGTGTACAAGAACGAGGTAATTACTCACTATAGTAATTAGCAAGGGATCGATTAACAAAACGGTAAGGGGTTAATCATTGATCCATATAAACCCTAATTAGGGTTCTTCACTTGTTCAAGATTATTAAAGTTTGATTTTTGTTTAGCTAGAATCAAAAGATACGTTCTTGTTTATGTTTATGTTAATCTTTTATATGTTATATGTATCCTACGCTTCCGCATATGTGACTACTTGGTTTATATGATTGTCATGGTACATAAATTCTAACAGTGGTATCACGAGCCTACTATAACATGTAATTGATTACATAAAACACATAAAAATTGTATCTTTAATTGTTTTAGATATACATGTTGATCTATTAGGGTTTGTTAAAAATTTCGAAACCCTAACCCTAATTTTTTTTGGGGGGGTCGATTTCACCTAAACCCTAATTAGGGTTTGTGGTTTAAATTTTTTTTATTTAATTGGATTAGAAACCCTAGGTTTGCAACATGATTATGTGATCGTATCTTTGTGACCTAATTGGTAATTGTTATGCATGAATCCATGACGAAACATGCATGTTAGTCATGGATTAATTAATTAAATTAATTGAATGATTAATTGTTTATCACATGTTTATTTAGATAGATCTAAAATTGGGGAAGACCTTAATTGTAATAAAATCAATTTATGTGTTATGTGGTATATAATTGACTCTAGCTTACGCAATCGGTTATTCGATGGATGTGGTTCACTTGTGCAAAGTGAAAGCTTTAGTTAATTATACACATTATGAAAATCTAGAATTGATTTAATTAGGGTTTATCTAATTAAGTATGCATGTGGCTAATTGTTTCACCTTTATAATTGTTGTGATTATTAGTTGTTTATTTATTTTCTTTTATTATTAGTTGTTTTATTGTTATGTGTTTGACAAGTTTGTAAGCAATAAAAGGGTAATTTTATGGAAAAAAAAATTAATTGGACTAATAATGGTGAAACCTTAAGTAATAAAGTATAATTCTTGCAAAGTCTCATGTGCCGACTAGTGGTTCGCTTCGCACGGTAATTCGCTCTCAGGCGAGACTAGCAAGATTTATACTTTACTACATGTTTTAAGATGAAAGTTATGAACTTTTGCTTGATTGATGTTTTTGTACATATGGTTTTGAAAGTAAGTCCTTTTTAGACAAATTCATAGTGATGGAAACAAGGTTTGGAAAGAGCCTAGAGTCTACCTTTGGTTTCCATACACTTATGAGTGCGTTAAAGATGTCTTACCTACATCACCATTCTATGTACAATATCATCTTAAGGGTGATTTACCTCAATTCCACTTTGGTGGATGATAATTGTAGGTTCTTCTTTAATTGGTGAACCCAGTACCTCAAGCAAAAGGTTTTGATTTTATCTTGCGAATTGGTAATTAAAAATTGTTTTGAAAACTAATGTCATAAAGATGAGTGCATGCATCTTTATATATGTTTTGATTGTCACATCAAAATTTAATACCCTATAAAATTTAAGTTACATGCCATCTAACTATAAGGAATACTTGGAGTTAATTATTTGGTATGTGTGAGACCTAGGCCAAATATTAATAACAAGGTAAATTCCCTAGTGTGCGTGAGACCACACATGGAGAATTTGCAGTTTCTAAGTTAGACGACTTAATTAAGTTGATGCGTGAGACCTAGAACTTAAGGCATGAGATGGGATGAAACATGCTTACATGACAAATTGATGAATCAATTTGATGTAAATCCCATAATGATCTAGGAATTGGAAAATTGTTTGCCAATTATTGTTCGACAGATTACCATCTTTTATACTTTCATTACTAGCAAATCAACTGATGTAGTGAAATTTATGAAAAGTTGGATCCTAGGTTTTCAAGAAATTTTTTTGGTTATATGAATATTTCCATGGGTATTATATTTTCTTGAAAATATGTATTATCGAAAATACTAAAATTGAATTTTGTAAATTCTTTTAAATGTATTAATGCAACATTGAACCGTAAACGTAAGTTATTCTTTTCACAAGTAAATTGATCTACACCCATATGGGTTTTTGGTTAGAGTCAACCTTACGAAAAGAATAAACATAGTCTTCTTTCTATAAAGAGAAGTGTGAGACTTAATCCTATTCCTTTTCATGAATGAGAAAGGTATAATAGGAAAAATTAGAATTGTCTATGTTCTAAATACATAACTCATAGCAAACTTTAATAGTACGATGATTTGCACATTATGAGTTATTAAAATAGAAACTAGACTAATTACCGCAAAATGGTAAAAGACAAACTAGCATATTTTAATTTCGAACTGCACATCATCCCCAATAGCCGGCCTAACCAAACCAGGCCCTTGCTCTTCTCGTGTAAGAGCCAAATACTCTTCAAGCGTGAGGTTGTCAATGTCAATATCTGCCATAACACTTGAAACTTGAAAATAACCGTGAGTACTGAAAAGGAAATAAAACAAAAATTAAAAACTTAAATAAAGTCCTAAAAGCTCCCCGGCAGCGGCGCCAAAAACTTGATGCAGGTTTTACTGACCAGGTTTTAATATTTATAAAGTCTCGTTTACCTAAGGTCTACCTTTTATGCACTAACGGACAGTGTATCTGGTCGTGTGTGGTATAGCTAGTTGGTAAAGCCGAGGTCGTCCCAAGAGCTAAGGTGCAGAAATTATCTAAGTTCGTGTCACGTTTAAAAGGGGGTTTTATAGATTAATTAAACTAATAAAAGTAAATAGCAAGACAATAAAGTAAATAAAGGAGAATCAGTAGAGAGAAGTAGTGTTAACCTAATTACTACTCTTGTTATGATCATGACTAGTTTTCCTATAGGTTCATCCTATCATATCGTTCGGGGATTCAATATTCATTTCGGGTCAGATGGTCAAATTCACCTAGATCTATCTTATCCCTTGTCCTATCCAAAACTATTGTAAAGCCTTGGGCTCATCGGTACGAAGACATAAGAGTCATTAAGCGCCTCTACTAACATGGACAAGACTAACGAATGCGGCATGGTCAGATCTTACACCCCTCTAACTCCGTTAAGTGTCTAGCATTGGTAGGTGGTCCTAGGGTTAATTCGCACGTGTATGGTGATATTGCTATCACCAAGTCACATCCCTAGCGACTTGCTTCCTAGGGTTAATTCCACAAGTATCTAGAGAACAACCAACGCTAATCACTACGGGAACTAGAGTATCCCAAGCCTCGCCATAAAAGTAAACAAACATTAGACAATAGATGCATGGAAAACTAAATCAATAACATAATAATTTCATAACTAGGCTAACACCAAGAGGTGTTTAGCCACTCATGTTCATAGTTGAAGTAAAACAATATTGAATTAATACAAATCTAAGCATGAATCGAATACAAGAATAAGGAATGATAAAACTTATGATGGTTATGTGAATCATCCCTTGGAAATGACTTGGATGTGGCTAGAACTTCGTTCTCCCTCCTTCCTGAGTTTCTCCCAACTTCTGTGTGGTGAAAAGTGATGGAGAATGGTATGGAAAACTCGGAATTAGGGCTGGTATTTATAGGCCCCGACTCTGTTACGGCGTAGCTGATTTGAGTTGCTACGCCGTAACCTTTGCAAATTGGTGTTACGCCGTAGCTTGATCAAGTGCTACGGGCGTAATGTCATGATGATAAGCTTCCTACGGCGTAGTAGATAAGGTAGCTACGCCGTAGCTTCTTCCTTGGCCTCGTTAGTTCTTCACTGCCTCAAATAAGATCCTACGTCGTAGCTTGGAGAGTTGCCTACTCCATAGTGCCTTTTAGTGGACTTCTAAGCCGTAGCCAATGGATGAGCTACGCCGTAGTCTTCATAAATTCTCTTTTACGGCGTATATAGTAGAACTTCTACGCCGTAGTCTTCGTAAAGCCTTGCTACGGCGTAGGTAGATGAACCTCTACGCCGTAGTGAGTGCAGAATCCATAATTTCCACATATTTGCTCCAAAGTCATTCCATTTCCGGGTATGTTCGTTCTTTTACTCATCTTTACCCTGAAACCAAAATAGGAAGAAATAAGAGTATATATTATTCATATAAGTAGAAAAGATGAGCATTTTAAGAGGGAAATTAACACTTAGATTGTGGGTAAATTTGATGTTATCAAATATCCCCCCACTTGAACTCTACTTGCGCTCAAGTAGACCTTATTTGAATAATTTTCAAAAAGATATCCCCCAAGAACCTGGAGAATATGAAATTAAAAACTCCCTATGCTAGAATTTATCAAAGCCGAACACCTCACACAATTGGAACAAATAATCAGATCTCTCTCCTAATCTAAGTGTTAATTTTGGGGTGATCACTCAACGCACAGTCATAGAATGTATTCTATCATAGGCTTGGCAGTTACATAAATCTCTACCACTAGAGCTAGGGTCAAAACAATTCTTAAAGGCAATATTGGGTGAACACACATAAGGCTTTTGGGTGTAGCGTTGTTACTAACATACTACGGCGAGGGCGACAAAGGCAATGGTACATGACCGGAACGCCTGGCAAGACACCAATGACTGCTCAAATCCCTCACCTAAGCATGATTCACAACTAAAGGGTATGATAAGACATGGGATGCACAATAATGGTGTAAAATGAAAAAGAAAGCAAATAATCTTAGCCTATAACTGAGTTGCTACCACTTGCCGTTCATCCAAAGTCCAAGTTTCAAAATGCGAGAATTGGATCATGTAACAAGTGCATGCCATTATAGGACGTCATGATGGGCACCTCACTTGGTCTTCATGTTGGTGCTTAAGAACCAACAACTTCATTCTTCAAATATGACCGAAGTGGCCTCTTCGATACTAGTTCTTTCAAAGCTCTTATTACGGTGCTATACAAGGGTGCACCAAAGTAAACATATCTACATACGGAAATTCACATTTTTTTTTCAAATCAATAACATATCCCCCCACTTGGGATGAACAATACATGTACAATAGTGGGTTTTCTCATGATCTTCAATGATGAGTCTTCAACATAGGTGTGATTCTTGAATCTCTCGACTTGGACCTCAAATTAGAACAAGTGGCAACTTCCCAATCATAAACAAAGGCTACACGGTAGGCTAAGGTGTAAAGGTGTATCGAAACAATAATATGGGTAAGAAACGAAAGGATAGGCAGGGAAGGGTGTATCTAGGGGTATCTTGCACTAAAGGTGAGTGCAACAAAGGGTTTAACACGGGGGTCGAATAGTCGATGTGACTAATCGATAAACACACACATAAAGGTTATTTGGGTGATAATCCTAAAATATTGCCTTCTTAAAGAGTTTCTTCCAAATGTATCAAGAAATCTTAATACATTACTCGTACACGGGTTCAAAATGATGTAAAAGCCAAGTTCTAAAGTTTACAAACTACCGGCACACTCATATTTTTGGTGGATTTGGGGTAAAATAGAGTGAAACTGAAATAGGCTAAACCTCACCAATGTGTTAAGGGTTAATGTGCTCGGCTAAGGTCCATTCTAGTTAGGTTCGGAAAAACATGTCAAAAGTTTTAAAAGTGGCATAATTTTTCAAAATAAACTAGAAAAATAAGGGCAAAATAAAGTTCAAGTAAATAATTCTACTCCCGTCCCCCCACTTGAGTTGTACAAAGTCCCTTTTGTACATAAAATGAAATAAAGAGGAAAAGTAGAATTAGAACGAGAACTTCCCTGAAATTCGCCCTTGAAAATGATAGAAGGATCATGTTGAGAAACGTGCCTTCACTTCGCCTAAGGAGCAAACTTCAAATCCCTGGAATCACACAACTACCAAAAGCATAAAACCTAAAAAGAGAAAAATAAAAAGAAAAAATCTAACTCACTTTCGTAGGAATCACGGTTGCATTTAGCGTATGCAACAAGCCTTTTAAACCACTTGGTGTCCCAAGTGGACGAGTGAAGTCTCGTGAGGGTTTACAGGGAACACACCCATAAAGTTCATTTAAAAACTAATACAAGTTTAGAGAATGTTTTGTAAAATAAAAACCATTTTTAAGGTTCAGAAGGTAGCTATAGCGTAGCTGAGATGGGGTGCTACGCCGTAGTTGCTGATTATTTCCAGAATTAAACCTGGAGGGTGATACGGCGTAGTCAATGGAGGAGCTACGCCGTAGCAAAGCCCCTGGAGAATTTTTCTTGGAGCAAAACTCCAACGATTAGTTCCCCATTGCAATGCTTCTTTTAGTACCTGCAAAATATTAGTACAAAACATACCAAACCAAAAGGAAAAGGATAATTCGGGTTGTCTCCCGAAAGAGCACTTTTGTTTATTATCGAGTCTTTAAGTTAGACTCACTGTGATGTCCTTCAAGTAGGTTCATGAAGGACTTGCCCACGCTCGTCCATTTCCTTATGAGGTGCTCTCTTATCCAAGCGACATTAGTAGCGGTACGTAGTAGTTCTTCTTTACCTTGACTCTCTATCTTAGTGAATTGTTCATCCGGACCGATTGAATATCTTACCACCTCAAATTTTTCAGTGATAACAGGTGGAGGTTCCTTGTAGGGTATACCAAGCAATTTGCATCTTCGTTGCTCGTAAGCCTCATCTTCCTCATCAACAAACCCATCACATCCTTGTAACTCGAGGTAGTCAACTATCCTTCGAGGTCATCATCATCGGATTCCGTATCTTTGTACCGCTTTTCTTCAATTAAGTCAAGGATTTGCTGATTTCTCTCCTCCTTAGGCTTAATCTCATAGTTCTCTTTGTAGGAATCCTCTTGTTCTTCCTCATCCATACTCCTGGAGTGCTCCTTCCAAATCCTTTCTTTAGTCGATGAATCAGTCCTACCGTATTTAATCTTTACCCAGTCATTAAAATACTCCATCAACCCATGGTAGTTCACTCCTTTCACTATCATTGGTGGATTTCCAACAGTAAGACATATTACCAACGTGTTCCTTACTACTTCCACCATCGCACTTGTCCTCGTACGGATCGCATGATGCCCAGAATGATATTCCATTTTCATGATGGATCCGAACCTTCTCACACCAATGTTCATTACCACCGCCCGTATTAGCTTGATCTTTTTTACTTGGAACATCATTGGTTTCGTTGTTTGGAAATTGGTCGTCATTGTGAGCATGATTAACTTCCTTCCAAATTTCCATTTTTCTATCCACATTAACTTTTCCATGGACGATTAATACCCATTCGTCGAAAGATATTGTTCCTCTCCATTTCAAATTTCTTCTAAATTGATCAAGAGGCGAACTCCATAGATGCTTGTTCCCTCGTAGTCTTTTTTCGTTACCTCCCCCGTCGCATAATTCTATGTTGGGGTCGCATGATGGCCAAAGATCGTAGGAGTTCCTATTATCTACCGGAATGGCAACACACCAATGATATTTCTGTTCAAGTGTGATAGGATATTTATGTTGTCCGTGACCTTGTTTATTGATTGGGGGAGTCATCACCACTTTTAGCTCTTCGTTGTGGGTGGCTTTTATTTCAGTGCTCAGCGCTTCCTCCTTAGGACATAGAATCATATTGCGGAATGCCTCAATCATACAAACCTTGGCTTGTTCGTTTTGTTTCTTGGCATTATTTATCAAGATTTCTATCTTTGCTCCAAGGCTTTTGATTACTTCATCATGGCTTATGAGGTTCTTGCAAGTTGCCTCTTGGAAATTCTTTATCCATTGATCTTGCTCTTCCTGCTTTTTTCTTGATTCTTCGAGGTACTTATTTATAGTGTCCTCGAGGCTTGATCTTTTCTCCCCATGAGGTTGTCGATTATATCCATATGGCCCTGTACGATAACCGTTGCCTTGGAATGGTCTACCTTCCCCATACTTAACTTNTATCCATTGATCTTGCTCTTCCTGCTTTTTTCTTGATTCTTCGAGGTACTTATTTATAGTGTCCTCGAGGCTTGATCTTTTCTCCCCATGAGGTTGTCGATTATATCCATATGGCCCTGTACGATAACCGTTGCCTTGGAATGGTCTACCTTCCCCATACTTAACTTCCTCCATTTTCCCATCGCCCTCGTTCAAAGGGCAATTTCTAGACAAGTGGGTCCTTCACAAACTTTGCAACCGACTTGAATTGCGTGGACATTTTCTTTAAGCTTCTTCATGTCACGCCCCAAGCTTTCGAGTTTGTTGGTGATTAAGGCAATTCCATCAGAGTTTCCAGCAATGCTCCTACTACTTCCACCTTCGTGCCACTTTTGAGAGTGGTCCACCATCTTCAATAGCTTTTAAAGCCTGAGCAGGAGTCATGCTAGGGATAGGTCCCTGAGAGTCTAGCATTTGGCGGGTCGAGATGTTGATCCCTTTGTAAAAAATATTGACCATTTGTTGCTTGTTGAGATCATGAGTAGGGCACTTGTACAAAAGATCATTGTACCTATCCCAAGCTTGGTACAATGTTTCATCCCCATCTTGCTTGAAGTTGTGAATGTCTTCAAGCTGTTTTGTCGTCCTTGAAGGAGGGTAATACCTTTGGATGAAATGCTTCTTCAAAAGAGCCCAAGTGTTTACTGTCCCTGCTGGTAGTCTATCGATCCATCTTTTTGCAGCTCCAGTCAATGTCATCGGGAATACTCTGAGCATTATCGCATCATGAGATACTCCCGGAATGTTGAACAAACTGACAATGTAAAGAACATTGTCAATGTGCTCGTGAGCATCTTCCGTCTTGCTTCCTGAAAATGGGTCTTTACGCAGTTCCCTTATGAATTGATTTTTAATTTCGAACTGCACATCATCCCCAATAGCCGGCCTAACCAAACCAGGCCCTTGCTCTTCTCGTGTAAGAGCCAAATATTCTTCAAGCGTGAGGTTGTCAATGTCAATTTCTGCCATAACACCTGAAACTTGAAAATAACCGTGAGTACTGAAAAGAAAATAAAACAAAAATTAAAAACTTAAATAAAATCCTAATAGCTCCCCGGCAGCGGCGCCAAAAACTTGATGCAGGTTTTACTGACCAGGTTTTAATATTTATAAAGTCTCGTTTACCTAAGGTCTACCTTCTACGCACTAACGGACAGTGTATCCGGTCGTGTGTGGTATAGCTAGTTGGTAAAGCCGAGGTCGTCCCAAAAGTTAAGGTGCGGAAATTATCTAAGTTCGTGTCACGTTTAAAAGGGGGTTTTAAAGATTAATTAAACTAATAAAAGTAAATAGCAAGACAATAAAGTAAATAAAGGAGAATCAGTAGAGAGAAGTAGTGTTAACCTAATTACTACTCTTGTTATGATCATGACTAGTTTTCCTATAGGTGCATCCTATCATATCATTCGGGGATTCAATATTCATTTCGGGTCAGATGGTCAAATTCACCTAGATCTATCTTATACCTTGTCCTATCCAAAACTATTGTAAAGCCTTGGGTTCATCGGTACGAAGACATAAGAGTCATTAAGTGCCTCTACTAACATGGACAAGACTAACGAATGCGGCATGGTCAGATCTTACACCCCTCTAACTCCGTTAAGTGTCTAGCGTTGGTAGGTGGTCCTAGGGTTAATTCGCACGTGTATGGTGATATTGCTATCACCAAGTCACATCCCTAGCGACTTGCTTCCTAGGGTTAATTCCACAAGTATCTAGAGAACAACCAACGCTAATCACTACGGGAACTAGAGTGTCCCAAGCCTCGCCATGAAAGTAAACAAACAATAGACAATAGATGCGTGGAAAACTAAATCAATAACATAACAATTTCATAACTAGGCTAACACCAAGAGGTGTTTAGCCACTCATGTTCATAGTTGCAGTAAAACAATATTGAATTAATACAAATCTAAGCATGAATCGAATACAAGAATAAGGAATGATAAAACATATGATGGTTATGTGAATCCTCCCTTGGAAATGACTTGGATGTGGCTAGAACTTCGTTCTCCCTCCTTCCTGAGTTTCTCCCAACTTATGTGTGGTGAAAAGTGATGGAGAATGGTATGGGAAACTCGGAATTAGGGCTGGTATTTATAGGCCCCGACTCTGTTACGGCGTAGCTGATTTGAGTTGCTACGCCGTAACCTTTGCAAATTGGTGTTACGCCGTAGCTTCATCAAGTGCTACGGGCGTAATGTCATGATGATAAGCTTCCTACGGCGTAGTAGATAAGGTAGCTACGCCGTAGCTTCTTCCTTGGCCTCGTTAGTTCTTCACTGCCTCAAATAAGATCCTACGTCGTAGCTTGGAGAGTTGCCTACTCCGTAGTGCCTTTTAGTGGACTTCTACGCCGTAGCTAATGGATGAGCTACGCCGTAGTCTTCATAAATTCTCTTTTACGGCGTAGATTGTAGAACTTCTACGTCGTAGTCTTCGTAAAGCCTTGCTACGGTGTAGGTAGATGAACCTCTATGCCATAGTGAGTGCAGAATCCATAATTTCCACATATTTGCTCCAAAGTCCTTCCATTTCCGCGTATGTTCGTTCTTTTACTCATCTTTACCCTGAAACCAAAATAGGAAGAAATAAGAGAATATATTCTTCATATAAGTATAAAAGATGAGCATTTTAAGGGGGAAATTAACACTTAGATTGTGGGTAAATTTGATGTTATTGATGAGCATGGGATTGCGACCACGCAACAGGTTTTACCTCTCAAGGGATCTTGAGAAGCTTGCAATCCCACCAGGCAGTGTACCTGGTCGGTGTAGTATAGTGTAGTGGTAAGTACGGGGGATTGATCGTTCTCTCACAGGGAATAGTGTTCGTTAGAATAGAAAAACTACTCTAAAAGGTCTAAAGGTGAAGGAAGATTATTTTTGTATTTTTATATTTTATGGAAAGCAAGTAAAATCTCGGGTTTTGGAGGAGTGGGCGGAATTAGTTGCTAGTCAACTAACCCAAAAACTACGAATTGCAATAAAAATAAAATAACTAAACTATTGTGGTTGTGAAAACTTATATGGAGACAAATGTGTTTACTTAGATTTCCTTGCTCCCTAACTATCTTTTACCGGTTAATTGGTGTGTATTACTTGCTGGATGACGGGTGTATTCCTTAACAATTCATGGGGTGGCATACATATCTCCCCAATTCTATGAGCTCTTATCTCCTCCTACAACTATGCGTACACTTAATCATAGGGATTGTAAACAATGGCTCATGCGTTAAATAATACCTTAATAACCTAGTATGCCTTAGTTACATGTTTCTTAAGACGTTCAAGCATGTTACCATATAGGAGTATTGCCAGTTTTCTTAAGCCTAACATTGATGAAACATTCATCCCAACAAAGTAATAACATACCAATCAACCAATAATTAATAGTTAGGTTTCATTAGATCTAAGCAAACACAAGAAAAATCTAGCCTAGCATGTTAATTGAAAGACAAGCATAAGATATAATTAACCAACACATAGACATATTGATTAATTTAAGTGAGGACTTATCTTTAATTGAACATGAAGGTTTTAAGGGTGAAAAACCCTTGAAAATACAGCCAAATTCGTCTTTAGGGTTTTTCCCAAACTTGTACCAAAAGTTCCACACTATGAAAAATAGAAAAATATATATAGATTTTACATTCTAACGGCGTCAGGTTATGGGTTCTGACGCCATCAGCTCGCCGTCATTAGGGTTTTTGGATGGTCTATATTTNGGTGAAAAACCCTTGAAAATACAGCCAAATTCGTCTTTAGGGTTTTTCCCAAACTTGTACCAAAAGTTCCACACTATGAAAAATAGAAAAATATATATAGATTTTACATTCTAACGGCGTCAGGTTATGGGTTCTGACGCCATCAGCTCGCCGTCATTAGGGTTTTTGGATGGTCTATATTTACTTCTGACGTTGTCACTCTTTATTTTGCTCTGGGCCGTCACTTTTTAAGTTAACACCTGACGGCCTACTTTCTCTAACACCTGACGTCGTCAGGTGTAAACATCTTGTTTTCTTCATAGGGCGTCTAGTGTAATCTGATTTCACTCCTTTGTCCATGTTGGCTGACGGCGTCACCTTGTGACTCTGACGCCGTCAGGTAGGAAATCCAGCTTCTTTTGAGACTTTGTCGTTTTCTTCACTTTTATGCTCCAAAAACGTCCAAATATGCATGTTTTTCAGAATTCTTCTCAAAAGTACCTAAAATGACAAAAGGAACGATTTAGGGCAATATTTGATCACATTTACTCAAATTAGGGCTTAAATGACCCCTTAAAACGGGCACACTTTTCGTCTCATCAGTTATCAGTGAGACCGTACATGGATAATTTACTTTTTCTAAATTAGACACCTATTAGAACATGTGTCAATATAATAACTAGACAACTTCAACTATAATATTTATGTATTGTTAGAATGACATAAATAAATGAAGTAAATAAATTAACTTGAATTACTATTGAAACCAAATGGTGGTATTCAAGAATACTTTAGTTATACATGTTTATATCTTCTTATAAACATGGAGTCTTTTAAGTATAACAAGACTTATAATAAAGTCAGACGTTAACTTGTTATGGTTTTTTAATTAAGACATATACAAGAAGTCATCGAGTTGATCAATGATTTATAACGTGTAGTGAGATTATAACAGTTTATGTCTTCTTTCTAAGACATGAACATGAAGTGACTTGGTTTATAAGTACTTGGGTTATAAAGCATGTAAGAGGCTTGGAAATTCTATTAAGTTGATTTAGTTGGTAAATAGACAAACTAAAAGATATATGGTTATCTTACATATTGTTAGATTGTCTTACAATATTACTTCTAATGAAATACTAGATAATAGTATATTCAGTTAGGAAATCAAACTCTTGTTGTAGTGTTTGGTTCAAGATAACTACATCTTCTTTTCTTCCAAAAGTTATCAAGGTTAGAAAATTGAGTATGGATTGCATATACTCAATTAGACTCCTAGAAGATTAATAAGACGTTATAAAATTATGAAATGTGATGAATCACATTAAGTCTTAAAAAAATTGAAGTTCTGAATTTGTTAAGCTACTTATGTGTAGGATATTAACAAAAGAATGTTAGGCACTGTCAATGTGTATTTGTAATATCCCAAAAAGAGAAAATTGGATTGTTGCTCTAATTGTTAAGTATTTATAGATAGTCTATAGATTACTAAAGGATATATATATTTGTAGAGATAGAACATGAATGAAATCTAAGTCTTAGTTTGGAATGAAACTTCACTTTGAAGATTTAGAAAATAAAACATACAACCTTGAAACAAAAGTTTATTGTTTGATAAACATATGCGGTAAATAAATTTAATAGAATATGATATATCGTTTTTGAAAGACTAAATGGATATATATATTTGTAGAGATAGAACATGAATGAAATCTAAGTCTGACTGAAGGATTTTTCATGTGCATCATATTATTGTTGCATCATGCTAAATGATTTGACAATATATGATATCCAATTAAAAGTTATTAAATAACTCGTGTAATGAATATTCTAATAGAATATGTTTGGTCTTAGAATAAATGATCCTCAGCCTGGAATTGCTCCTAAATTCTAAGTATATACAATATGGCAAATTATTGCGTAATTGTTATAGCCGACAGTAAATTTTGAAAGATTAGAAGGCATCAAACATTACACAATGGATATTAAGTTTATGGAAGCTTATTGTGATTTGTATACAATGATGCTGGTTTAATTGAGATGACACTCAATAACTAGTTATGGAAGGATTTTATCCTTATAGCCATATGAACTAGTTATGCTCAAATAAGAGCATAATTGCATTATACATTAAAGAATTAGAATACTTTAAAATGTTTGAAAGTTTGATTGTCATAAATTGGTAGTTGAGGATATCACACCATTTATGAAATATTATGTGGCTATATCAAAATAGTTGGATATACACATACAAGAATTTTGCTAAGTGAATTCTTGAAATATGTATTCTCAAAATTCTGATAGATCAAAGTTAGTTGAAATAATGCCTTGTCAACAAGTATGATTGTCATTACTTGAGGCATAATTTTCGACAAGTCTTTACTTGAGATAAAATTCATTAACTAGAATTATCATGCATTGATCTATTTAGTATTTGGATAAAGGATATTAAGCAATTATTATTTGTAATGAATTAAAGTACTTTGTACGTTTGTTTTCATTAATAATAGATTGTATCCTATATTTGCATGTTTAAATCCATGAATAACTTATGTTATTCTAAATTGTCCGTTGTCAATTAATGATATGGGAATATCATTAAACTAAGATAAATCTGAGTATTGGTTAGAATATACTTGAAAGTATATTGATGCGTTGTCATACCAATTTCACATGATATTCAATGAATTGAATATAGGACTTATCCCAAATACATGATTTTACTTTATGGATCTAGTCAGTAAGTAAATCATGAATTTAGTTATCCTCAGACTTGAGATACCAGATAAGTGTCATGGATGTAGTGCATTTCTGTGAAGCAATCTACCGCTATCCGTAACTGGTAGTCATAAGGATTGTTTTCAGAAGTGTTGCAAAGTTCATGGGTTATTCTTGTAGTCAATAGAGAATTTGTTCCTTCAAATTTGTTTTGAAGTTTAATACTGCTGGGCCCCTCGTAGGGTTGACAAGATGTTTGCGTGCGCACGCCCAAAGTCTATCTGGAATACATTCAGATGTTTTGGTAATCTTGCTCAATCATAAACAACGAGGAAACAAAATTGTTAATTAAAGAATGACTAAGATCCATATCTTTATTAACGTGGTATTAGAAACAAAAGGATAATAATAATGATGAATCATTAAAGGTTTTCCAAGAACCTACCTCGAGTTGGTCTAGGGGCATTGGCGTGTTGCTAGACGCTAACCAATGTCATTACGCTATTAATAGATATCCAAGTGGGAGCTGTTAGAGTTGTGGATAAATGTTAATATGCGTATGACTAGAATCGAACTTGAGACCTCGGGATTGCACACGTTACGAATGAGTATCAAGGAATAAATAATTAATATGTATTAAATGTTATGTATATATACTTATTATTTAATCGCAAGAAATGACTAACGGTCGTTAGTACTTAACGGAATTGACTATCAGGCAAAGAAAAGGATTTTTGTAAATTAGATGACAAGAAGGTTCCGGAATACCTCTTGGAGGTGTATGGCCGGCCAACCCAACCCAAGGGGCATCCCTTGCCCTAACTTGTCCTCTAAGTTTACAAAAACTATACAAACACATCAAGGGTTCATTGTTTTGGTTACCTCTTGCACACACATAAACCCTAAGTGTTTTCTCTCTTTTCTTTTGTCCAAAAACCGGTCGACAAACACCCCTAAGGGTTATGAGTCGATTTTTGTTTATCAAAAATCATTCCTTGTGTTTTTACTAGCATAAACTTGATATGGTTTAATTCGTGTGTACAAGAACGAGGTAATTACTCACTATAGTAATTATCAAGGGATCGATTAACAAAACGGTAAGGGGTTAATCATTGATCCATATAAACCCTAATTAGGGTTCTTCACTTGTTCAAGATTATTAAAGTTTGATTCTTGTTTAGCTAGAATCAAAAGGTACGTTCTTGTTTATGTTTATGTTAATCTTTTATATGTTATATGTACCCTACGCTTCCGCATATGTGACTACTTGATTTATATGATTGTCATGGTACATAAATTCTAACAGATATGTCAGGAAAGTCATTATTGTTGTCTTGGTTAAGAGCAAACTCGGCTAAAGTATTGGGTGGTGTCCCATAACCTTGGCATTCAAGTAATTCATTGCAATCACCAGTTTCACATTTCCCTCGGCCATTGGCATCAAAATTGCAATTGGTTCGTCCCCATATACGAGCTCCAGCCGTCCCAGGGGCTAACGTGAGTTGCCAACTTTGACCAATTTCAAGACGTCTACCTCCACCAGGCGAGGCAGCGGCCCATAGTTGATGGTCATTGGTTTATGACATCGAAATTGGCTGCTTGTGTGGAAGTAAAACAAAAGATGGTAAGAATGATGAATGAAATGAGACATTTTTTTGACATGATAAGCCATGTTTGGTATGTTTAATATGCTTCAAGTGTGGATATTGGTGTGGTTTTGGTAGAATTGTAGAGCGGGTTTATACAGGGAAGGGTTTGCTACATAAGTTAGGCATATAAGTGTGAATATTTTCCACAAAAATATCAAAGATTATTACTGTATCTATTTAGGTTTGAATTTTAAACGGAGAAAGGCATGGAAATATGTTGATAAGGCATAAAATGAAGTTTCGAATAGTCCAAATAAAAGAGAAGTTTGTTTACAACTCCCTTTTTCAAATTAACCGAGCAATCCAATGAAAATTTTTAATCAAAAGAATGGAGAAGAATGTGTTCACGTACAAATAAAACGATGAAAAAGAAGAAAAAGTTAAAAAGAAGACTATGGGGAAACTAAAAATAATACTACGTATTTACTAGTACTATTTGTGTAAATTACATATTTACATATAGAGTAATGCTATAACCACGCATAAAATCCACACATAAAATTCACTCGTTGACGTGTCAACGGGTGATTGGTTTAATAAGAGAAAAAAGACAGAAACTACCACAATCACTATATAAGATATGGACCACAGAAAATTACTGCAATATTTACTAGAGGAGTGATATGGTCACAAAAAAATTTCCACAAAGAAGTCCCACAAACTGATGTGACGGAATGTGATTGGTTCAATGAGAGAGAGAGAGAGAGGAGAAAAACTCAGCAATCACATTCCGCCACATCAGTTTGTGGGACTTCTTTTGTGATCATATCACTCCTCTATTTACTATATGATATTTCTAGTTTAAATAAATTTGATCGATCTGGTACTTGTTTTTCCATTGAAAATTTTGATCACTGTTTTGTGAATTACTACGTATAGTCGTATATTAAGAGCTAATAGGAAATTGTTTATTTGTTATTTATGAAGTTAGGCACATTTTGTGTTTCTAAAACAAAAAAGACATATTATTGTAGTGTTGTTGATAAAGAAAAATAATTTTAATCATCAAATGTATCATATTTTAATTTGTAGCATATCTGCTCGTATCAATTAACGGAAAAACCAAAAGGAGACAAAAACCGAACCCGAAAAATCAATTTTTTTTCGCTTAACTTGATAACCAAATTTTTTATTTGATAGTGCACACCCTTCTACGAATTCCTAGATCCGCCACTGCTGTTCACAGTTATAAAGTTTTCCATACAAAATAATCATGGAAGCTTACTATGCCTAAAAATGTTCAAATGCTTTGTCCCTTCAGTTGCTAGCTTCCAATAACCGTCATGAACTCTTCCATTAGAGCACAAGGTGTCGTTTTGTACCCGCCTACCTGATGCTCTTAATAAATACTATTGTATTGACTATCAACTTTTTGTGTTAGCACGACATACATGGACGCACTTATACTTCAAAATATACAGACCATGGAACAATAATACTATTCTGTTTTTGTTTAAGAACGTCCACAATGATTAACTTTTACGAAGCTTTATACATTTGACATGTTATGCATCATCCTCAAGTTTACAAAACTTTTGAGGTTTTTTTTTTTTTTTTTTTTTTTTTATAATCTCTTGTAAATGGGAATTGCATATATACATATAGATACTTATATATTTGCGTATTTTTTAAAATACAAGTTTTAAATGTGTAATTTACAATACTATAAAAACATGCTTTGACGAAATATGCAAATTTTCATTAGATCGAAAATTAAAAATACTTTTGATGACGTATAGTCCACACTCGGGTCACAAACCCGATTAGTAAACAATACTAATGTTTAAGCCCACCACGTGTGGGCCGCCATAACGATAACCGGACTACCAGTTAGACGGTTTGGGCCTACAAGGCCCAAGCCGAAAGTTATTTATGAATTAGATATAGGATATCTCCTAAATAAGGAGATATATATCGAATATCCGATATCGGTAGATACACCGAAGAGTGAGGAACACGAAACCTTATCGGTTCCGTGTGTATAAATAGGGCATCATAGCTCTCGTCCAAGGTACGACTTACAAACCCTAAACTCTTCACATCCCTAAATTCGATTACTTACTCTCACGCCGGAGGATAATCGGGGGAGACAATCCCTCGATAAGCCTAACGGTGTTTGTTGCTCTCTTAGTGCGCAGGTCCCCAAGCATTATCATCTAATTGATACGAGAACAGGAACCCAAACAAGGAACGCCCAACTTTTGTATCAACAAGTGGCGCCATCCGTGGGACCCTACACTAAGAACTAGGATGACGAAACACAAAAACGCAAGCCAGCGGACTCCGCAGATGGACAAAACACGCGGTGACCCTCCAAAGA